>JACXSJ010001486.1:0-88388 GCA_014851325.1 Pentalonia nigronervosa
AAAAAAAAACCGTATAATATTGTGTATATGATTTATACGCACACATGGGTGTGTGTTATTATGCACAAATACGCGTATATCGTCACACCGCCACCGTCGCCGGTTTGCGTGTGACGAGCGTATTTTTTGTACGCGCGCGCGCGAATACAAACGAACGGCGACCGAAACAAATTATTTTAACGAAACAAGCAGGCACGACGAGCACTGTCGAGTTTTAGCCTTTCGACAGTCGTGTGTTGAATACTCCCCCCGTTCACCTGTACGTGATTATACGCTCCGATATCAAAGTAGACGCGCGTGCATTCCCGGATCGGGCGGGCGAACTGCCGAGAAAACCTCGGTGGACCGGTTACGAGTGTTTGGCCGTAATTTTATTTTTTTTTTTTATATACGCCAATGAGAAATTAGTTCAAACATTAGTAGAAAATATAATTGAATAGAATTATTAAATCACATCATATTTATAGCTGTAATCAAACGTTTGGGAGTCCAAAAACTCGATAAGACCGATACCTCGCCTATCCGGCACTGGGTACGTGGCCTTTTTTTCAATGGCCAAACGGAGACGCACTGCACAGGCAAAGGTATTAGGTATTTTATATTTAGGTATTTTGTTTCGTTATAGGATTGTTATGAACGACAACATTGAATCTTCTGGACTTATTTCGCAAATCTGATTCAAAACATCTCAGCGTTTAACCCGATCGCCACTGCACTTTATGCCTACCACATACCACCATTAATTATTGTCAAACAAATGAGCCGCTTAAAAGACCAACGAAAAACACCAATGTACACCCAAATTTTTAATCTTATATTTTTATTTCTGTTTTTATTTACGATTATTCAAATACCATTAAGTTTATCAATATTTGAGTTGTTGATGTTTTTATTTCTGAAATATCAAACCTTTAAAAAATAACGTGTTCTAAGTTCATATAAAGCCATAAATAATATTAACTGTTTTTTTTTCGGTCATGTTTAACTATTTTGTCGTAGATCATAAAAAAAGTAGTTTATTTTTTCTATTTACGTTCTATATAAATTCGTACAATATTTAACTTCGTGCCTACGTATAATATATAATTATGTATTGTAATTATTAAAACAATATTATACTAAATAAAGGCCAAGTTCGTGAATTTTACAACTTAAAATGTACTTAAAAAAAAAATGTAGAGTACATTTTATGATTGAAGGACATTATATCTGTAATTTCTTAAAATTCATTTTTAAGTATTTTATGTGTGGACCGCTTGCAGGCGCCAACCGACGCCTACAGCGATATCTACCTAAAGTTCAAAACGTCTTAAACAGAATACACATAATGCGCTTTGATCGTGTGTCATTCACAGCGGAGTGCCACCATACACGCAAAAGACGCGATTCGAATATTGTCTTTTCATGTGTCAACGGAGAGGAGAATTAATCGATCCGTGCCAATCAAAATTCGTACGCAATTTACCTATCGTCTGTTTATTATATTTCGTCTTAACAGAATCGTCGCGGAGCAAATGTAAAGGAGAAAACACCACAGACTTTCGTATAAATGTTTTACCGCTGTTGCAGTAAACACAGTCGTAATTCGTAAGACGCAAGCGGCGGCGGCGGCAGATCCGTTTGCTCGTACCCATACACCGTTTATAAATACATAATAATATATAACATTATGTTATTATAATATGCCCGTGCGACAAATCAACCGTGAACAACACATTTACAACATGAGCGAGTAGTACGATTATATTGTTATTATTCCGTCAACGGGCTCTTTATTGTTTATTTTTTTTTTTTTTAATACTTTTTTTTCGTTACGAATTTACGATAGTGTGTAGGCACACAGAAAATCCGTTTTGAATCGTCGACCGAACAATATTATTCCATTTCGATTCCGACACACGTCGGATTTCGGTTTCACGGTTATACGCGCGACGGCGGCGGCTTGTCGGAAAAAATTAATCTGTAAAATAAAAACTATTTGATTTATTTCCATACAAATCGAATGTATCATACTGAACAGACAGCGACTACAATAAAAAAATATACCGTACAACTGCGGAAGGGTCCATTACGGTGTGTTGATGCCGTGATGGTAGATTACTAGGTATATTAATGTTATAAAGCGTCGCATGCGTTGGCGGCTGTTGTAGATTCCATAATTACATAATATTATTACATTATAATAAGTAACAAGCGGGGCTCAAATTTTTTTTTTTTCGGTTCGTTATATTTACTGAAATATCGCACAATTTTAATTGCAATTGATTATTATTAATGAATTTTAAATTGTTATGGTAGGTACCTATTTCTATAATGTAATAAAAAACTTCGTATTTTTAAAACAAACCCGTTATTTCTGCGTTTTTAAGGGCATAATAAGTCGCATATTTATTATATTTTTCAATGTTGGACAATTACCAAAAGGTAAGTAGGTACAATCGATGAGTTCGATACAGGAAACATTTCTAATCGTTTGCAATCAAATACGTAAATAGTTTTTCTAACGACGGCGTGCCATGTATTTTTCTCGTGCGCAAACCGTTTAGAAATTAACTAACCGAAACGCGAGCGCAGACATCTCTTATTATAATAAAGTATATTATAAGTGTTATAATATTGTGTAAAAAACGATTTGACGTGAAATGTTGGAACCAAGCCATAACGCATCGGCATCCATTTCGAGTAAAACTACGCGAGTAAACTCCTTCCTTCCGTCAGTTATAATAACATTATTAAGTATTACATCGTTTTGTATCTATCATGTGGTCGACTTATAACAGGTGTCTTATATTATGCGTATATAAACATACGCTTAATTATACGCTTAAATATATATCATTACGTACAAGAATAAAAAACGCGATCGCATAAAAACTACGTTTCATATAGTGATATTATTTATTATTTTATCGATTGAATCACTGTTTCTCTTTATGCAAAATAAATCGTACCTACTTGCAAATCATACTTCACACATTCTGGATCACAATATTGTCGAATACGCGTTCGCGTCTCTCTCTCGACACGGCCGATGGTGACGTTAATATTTCTTAAATGGATTTTATTATCGTCCAACATTTGTGTTTTGAGAATACGAATTTTACAGTTGTTTTATTGCGATAACCTAAATCAACCAATAAATGATATGACATGCCAGATACTGTATACCTTCAAAATAAATTGTATTGTATGATGAAGACGATAAACAGCTAAAAACCAATTTTTGCCACATCAATTAGAAATATGTTATTTTATTAAGAGAACGCTGCACCCGCATGCGTTGTAACACCGTCTTCAAGCTCATAACATGGCAAATTGTTCGTCTTGAATCCATTTAACCTTATTATGTTTAATATAAGAGCGAAGTGACCTATTATTAAATTTAGAGTTAATAATATTATCTAGCGAATCTCGTAGGTTTTTTTTTTAATTTTCTTTTCCATTTTAAAATGTACAAACAATTTTAAAATGTTCATCACTAACTTTAAAATTAAAATATAGTACAAAACCTGTGGGATTTATTAGATAATAATCTTAGGTACTTTTAAATTTAATAATATCTAATTCAATTCATTCTTATATTAAACGTAACAGAGGTAAATTGATTATTCAGAACGTACAATTTGTTGTATGTTATGCGTTTGAAAGACTGAGATAACGCATGCGAGTGTAGCGTCTTTTTAAATAATTTTTTCTCACTCTTTGTTGAGCACTGCGAAACTCCAAGAAGAGGATATTCATAATAATAATATATCATGTACAGTTTAATATTATAATATACGTCTCGTCTCTACTTGCGTCCGCATTCAAACGTCCGTGTCCATTTGTTTGCAGGTCACACACACGCACACGTTGAAACGTCTAGGCGGAAGACAGGGCGCGCGCCAAGAGCTGTGGTCAATTCGAGCTAATTGCACGTTAACTCACGTACCTAGGTATCATCAATCACCCGTGTCCGAGCATCGTTAATGACCACGGTCGGCGACGGTCTTCGCTCTCGCATTCACTGATCGTGTACGGACGCGCACACGTTGCCCTCGGACGACGGCACCGGTAGATAGACAGAGTGAGATAGAGAATGAGAGAGAAAGAGGAGAGCTTTCGTGCAACACTTGTTATTAATACTTACGTTTATGCGCTTTGTTTCGCCGTAGATACGAGATACTTATACGTAAGACACGCGTGCCCAAGAAAGACATACCAACCAAGTTATCGTCCTCTGACTCTAAATATTTAATATAATTTGGGACGATTGCGTTTCATCGCTGTGATTGACAGGTTATATCGTTATAGAACAGCTAGATACAACAACCACAGATAAGTCCTGTTTTTTGATGGCATAATTAAAAAAAACATAGTTGTCTAAATTTTGAACAACGATCAGACAAATCCGGAAGCACCCGGTTTATTTTGTTTAAAATAAATAAATTCAATATTTAGGTAAAATTGTACGTGGGACATTTTTCTTAGAGGATCGACTTGCATAAAAAAATTAATTATATTCTTTTAGTATTTATATTTTATAACTAATTTTAATAATATACATACTTGATTAAGTAATACGATTAAAAGGACGTACATTAACGAATGTATCACATTTATATATATTTTTAAATACTTTAAATACAAATAAACGTAATATCGTACTGACATACAACACATTCTAACAAAGGGATGATAGACTTTGAAATAAAACTGTTCGTTCACCACTAGGTAGTGTTTGTAAATACTATTATCTGGTATTATATATATTTAGAATTACAGAACATTAGGTCATATTATTTGTATATGCTAAGTAGAAAAAAAAACTTTTTACCAACAGTACATACGTATTTATTTTATACGCGTTAGGTAACGATACGCCGTGAACGAGGATATACCTAGAAGATGACTATACACGCTCCGAATCGCCGTTTCGCAACCGTTGCGGCAACGATAGGTATCGTGAATATGTCTATAAATTTACGTATTTGTTTGTAACAATAATATCTATGAATAAGTGTGTAGATAAGCATATAATATGTCGCGTACAATCGTCATAGTAATAAATTCTTGTCTTTAGTATACACACAGTTTTTGCGTATTATACAGGATTATGCTGTTAAATTTAAGAATCGACGATTCGCATAACGCATTCTACCCCCCAAGATTAAATGTCTTAGGAATTTTAAAATGAAGTACATAATAGCAAATCAGTTATATTTTTAAAATTATTTCATTTAAAATTTAAATTAGTATTGTTCTAGAATTATATAATATTTATCTAGGAAGATATTTTAAATTTTTACGGTAAAAATATTATTTTATTTTTTTATAAGAAATATATTTTTTTGTTGAATTTAAACGTACCTATGTTGTTCAGAGCCAATAATATGTCAAGGGATGTACCTATGCAATATGCTAAAATGTCTAAACGTAATTTCTAACAAAGTTTTGTTGTTAAACAGATGTGTATCACGGTGAGTCGATCAATTGTAAGTTTTTTTTTTAATAAATTAGAAAATATGTTATTTCTTTGTCTATTTTTAAAGATTATTTATGATAAAAAATTGATTGTTTTTTGTTCAACATAAGGTAGCGTTCTGATATATACACAAAATGAGTTGAACTAGTGTATAAAAAAAAAAAAAATAATAAAAAAATATTATAGAAGAATTCAAAGTCAAAACTTCAATTTTTTAAAAAAGATTTAATGTAACTTTTATAAATATCCATGGTAAAGTAATTTTTTCGCCTATACAATATTTATACCTAGGTGCTAATAGAATTAGTTTTGAAAAAATAAAGACAAGACTGTGAGAAACTATTTTTGGTTTGAACATGAATATCTTTAAAAAAATTTTTGGGAGCTATTCTGTATTCATAGTTTTTGACTTTTAAGGGGGCCAAGTCCTCTGCAAACCTCAACCTTATTTGCGTCTTTGTTAACCTATATTATGAAGGACATCCCCCCACTTATTTGAGCCATTTCGACTACTGTATATAGCTAATAGTAATTAGTCTGGTAACATAAATAAGTATTGTAATAATATAACAATGATATCAATGAAATAATGGGACGAAACTGTTATTGATTACTCACGAATAATTTTAGATAGGCAAGTGCGTTGATGGTAAAGTTAGACCGACTTGTAAAAAGTGCAACGAGATCTTGTATTGCTAGGAAAACTTATGCTAAGTTTCTTTAATAAATGTGGCGCGTCTATTTGACCATTTAATAATTCCGACACAGCGACTCAATACAAAGTATCTCCATTACAGACTGATGATCGTGTGATGAACTATTATATTTAAACAATACCCTGCATAATTCAGGAGCCTGTTATGCTCTTTGTCAACTCGTCGTATACCACCTAAAGCGTAATTTATACTCCAATAATAAATCACTATAGGTATACAGAAATTCAGATAAAATATTATTTGGATATCAATTATTGAGATGCGCCGCGGAGTATATCATATAATTGTATACTTGCTCGGATCAATATTATACTAGACCTGTATTAAAGCGTAATAATATAATGTTTAGTGCATAAAGTACATATTGTCTGCAGTGGTTGAAGAGGGGAGGATACGATGGGATGGCATTTCTCCACTTTTTATAATTTATATTCTCCATACCTTCAATTATTTTGAGCCACTTTGATTGAACACGGGTCGTCTGTTATTTTGTCGTAGAATATGTTATCAACAGAGCACACTCGGTGAAAAGATTACGTACGTAGGTGTCTAGGTCCTCTCTCTCACATTAAAATTTTTATGATTTTTTTATTTTGCTTGATAATTTTTGTAATTTTTGTATTTTTGGTTTATGCGTGATGAAGTCTAAAATACGAAGGGCTATAGACACAATATGTCTCTCTTTTCCTAACAAATCATAAATAAACTTATTTCTAAATTTTTTTCCTAACCGATATTTAGCATATTATGTATAGTTACGACGATACTTATGTACGTTCCTGAAATTTGCACGTAATTCCCCAGCCTTTAAAAATCAATCATGTGCAATGGACATATGGACAAAAACGAAAATTGATTTTGGATGGTAGGGGAATGACGTGCAAATTTTACAACGATCTGTGTATGATGTTTCTGTTGTTTTCCTATTAAACGACACGAGTTCGGTCAAGGGTGGACGATATATATATATATTGTTCGTAAATAAAATTGCGCAATGATCTGGTAATGGTCATGGATATTATATATCATATATTCTTATACAGAACGCGTTGGAACAAAGTTTAGCATTATAATATATTTATTTTATTATTTGCTTGCTGAGTTTATAGGTATACAATGAGTACCTACATATATTTTGAGAATGACATATTTTCTTCTAATAGGACTGTACACAATGGCTAACTATTCATTTTCGGTCGACTTTTCGTATTCTCGTTGTATTGTTTGTAAAACTCTATTAGATAAATTCGAGCACTCTTGTCCACTTATACATTTCACCGAGCGTTTATTCCGGAGCATTTCATCGTATATATAGATACACGATTAAGAGGACACTTAACCGCCGTTTATATATTATGACTACGTCTTTGTTTATGAAGCAATAGAGCAAAATACTAAAATCATTCTTGACAGAGTTTAGTGTTTTAAAATAATTGTACATTGTAAATGTGTTGTACCTATTAGGGTTTTTTAATTTTTTTATAAATATAACCTACCTACGAGCTATTATTACAAACAACAACATGTTACCTACGAAATGTAACATTAAAATCTAAAATCTAATAAATTAAAATATGTTATTGTGGAATATATTTTATACTACTACAAAATCGTGAAGTATTTAAAACTTTGATTTCAGATATATACGGAAAAAAAATAAAACTACATGGAATTTAACTATAAGTCATAAGTATAGAGAGATCGTTTTATTTACGACTTGAACCGATTGTGATATCGCTAAATCATGTTAATGATTTAAATATTACAAACAAACTTTTGTTTAAACGTCTTTATTTATTTAAGAATGTGTGAAAAACAATTTTTAAGTGAATTTTTTAAAGTTTTGTAATATCATCGGAGCATAAAACCGCATTTTTTAAAGCCTTTTTTAAGACATTAAAATCTGAACCCTAGTTATGACCCTAATTTAGCGAACATATTATTTTGAATTATGTCTTACATAATATATTTGAAGACCACGTGCAAGGACAAACTACGTGGTGAAGTGAACTTATTCGTTAGTCAACTTAAAGTTATAAAATTGTGTGATATTATGATATTTATATATGTAATTGTGGCTAGTACAATAAAGTATATGCATATTATATAAAATAATACATATATAGGATAATGCAATATTATATTTTCCGGGAGATTATTACTATAATATAATACATACGAATCGAGTGTAAATGAGTATACAAAACGTATAGGTACCTAATGATATTCCCTATACATACTTACGCTGGATTACACAAAATATATAAATATACTAGCTACACAATAAAAAGGATACATACAGTACACAAAACACGTGCTAATACTCATCATCTGTCCGTGGGGTATATAACGGGTACACCGCGATAATATTTATTATAATAATATTAATAATAATTAACTGTTGAGTATTATCATTATAGTCGCGTGCAAATGTCTGTGCGCATTTTCTAATTAAACGTTAACTTTTAATTAAAACCTTTATGCGCCGCGCCGTGTAGTCAGATATCTGCTATAATATAATGCACCCCTCCAATATATAATAATATTTTATTATAAATATCACATTCTTAGATACTATGTGTAAAAGAGTCAATCAGTGTGCGGCGCACACACACACACACACACACAACACACGCATACAATATTATATTATTTTAATATTCATGTGTCTAGGACTCGCTGAAACTGCAGTGCACTATTTCCAACGACATTGACAAGTGTCTCGTGAATAACCTCTTCGTGCGGCGAGCGGCATTCTCCCGTTATTATTATGCAACGGCGGAGGCCCCGGTGAAACCCAGTACTATTTTCAATTACTATTTCGTTCGAACGCAGCCAGGGAGGCATGCAGGTAGGTAAATAGGTAGGTATTGTGTTATAAGTGTATACGGATATATTATAATATTATGTATACGTACGGCGTGTGTGTGTATATATGTACTTATATTATGTGTATCGCACTCATTACTCGTTCACAATATTCGCTGGGCTTTTGTTTTAGGACGCACGGGGATGGGGCGGGGTGTAATGAATAAATGGTATATTTACGCTGTAATTCAGCAAATAGATTGGCGCCTTCCGCCTTTGTGAACGATAATAATAATATGTATGTGTTATACTGCACTATATGTTCTGCATAATATATAGAAAATATACATATATAACGAGAATGGGTTTCTGAAAACGTAATTTCCTACGCATTTCACATATTGTACAAAGGTGCAGAATACATTTAATTTATTGTAAATTATATACATCCACCTTCCGTAATATAATACGCCGTTTGTTAATATACTCGTGTCTTGGAAAAAATAAAAAATCTACCGAAAATATGTATATACCCACTAATTAATAATAATTACGAACGCACGCACGACGGACGATTGGAATAATATTGATTCTGAGCCACCTCGTCTGCAGCGTTTATATATCATTATTGTATATAAATTATAATAATATTATAAGACGTACAGCCAGATGTTGTATATATAGTCAGGTACGTGTTTAGTATATTAATATTACCGTCGTAGATCCAGAATGTCCGCGATCGAGACGAATCCGAATTATTCGTAAACACGTTTCGCTCCCCGTGAAATGCGTTCATAATATAATATATGAATCGATATAATAACTTTAGAGGGGTAGTGGAGTTGTAACTGGAGTAATACACCTTGCGATCTCCGCTGGACGTTAGGTACGCTTATTAAGCACGTCCAGGCACGTTCGGATGGATAAGTTTTTAATAAATAAAGTGGCACGTCCCCACGATTTGAATTGATTAAATGGGTAATATATAAAATAATATAATTGTATAGCTAATTTATGATGTAAAATAAAATATAGTTTTTTTTTTCTATTCGAATGCTAACATTTTACCTGAGAATCATAGCAATTAATTTTATAATTGCAAGAAGACCCTGCAGAGGCGATGTGTAGCAATATTGCTACAACACGCCGACTCACATAAGTCCTTCAGTTCAAGGTTTGGTGTACTATATCTGATTTCATCGACTTGCTCTAACCGCCCAACACGGCCTAATCCAGTGAAGTGATCATACGAGATCGATTTAGTCTTTCCATGATTACGCATATAGTTATAAGTAATGATTGTAGTTCCCGTTCAGAATAAATAAAGCAACCTCTAATTACGGTTGTAGAAAATTCTTCTTTAAAAGTTGGAATAAAAACATTTTCGAAATCAACTATTAACCCTAATGGATTTCGGTTTTGTTTCCTAGTTTTTGAATATTTTAGACTTCTGAACATGTATCTTTTGTTCTTATAGGTATCTGAAACTATTTCATAACATACTTTATACAGTAATTAGTATCAATTTTATATGCTATTTTAGGTACCTAAAAAAATATTAGAAAATATGAAACAAATAGAAATGACTAATCAAAATATAATTTTGAAGTACGGTAATAAGTTTGGTATACCTAATAAGTTTAATAAAATATACCAAATTAGATAATATTAACATAAAATGAAAAATAATATAAATGGGGGTTATTTGCACATGGGATATTTTGAAACACGGGCTATTTTGAGGGCCTACCAGATATCGTACGAATACAAAAACCTTAATGCTAATATATGATTAGTTATATATATATATAGATAGCTTATACCAACAATTTATCTAATATATAAATATGTATGTCACTTTTTTTTTTATGGTGAATATACATATCGTTCTCCATATAGCTTTCTTATATTTATTAGTTTATTACAACAATAACCTATATAGATACATCATATTTCTTCTACATGTTTATGACAGATTATGTTCACTTTACTAGGAACACTCATTTTCTGAGCACATTTTTATGATTTCGATTGTAATTTGAAGTATTTACAACTCTTGATTGTTTTTATACCGTTCATCTGCTTTATATTATGCTTTATATACCTATTATATCATAGTGATTTGTTAGGACTTTTAAGTATTTCAATCACGACCAATATGCATTTTTAATTTCTTCATCGGATCCGGAATATTTTTGTGCAAACGCAGTGTTACGAACGCTTTAAAAATCAACTTGGAAAGCTAATGCGGGTGTACAGCCAATTGAACGGATGTAATATAATCACCGCAAAAAAATAAAAGGAAAAGAAAGACGAAGAGACGGCGACGGCGAAGAAGAAGAAATCGCACGGTCAGCTCACACACACACACACACACACACACACACACCTGCCGTCACTCGGCAGTGGCTCCCACGCGATCATGTGCAACACGGAAGACCCCGGACAACGACGACGACGATAATCTCTGAACTCAGTCACGAATTCAGCCCGTGTCGTAACCGCGTACATGGTCACCTTTGTTCTGCTACTAATGCTGCTGCTGCTGTTGCCGCTCTAGACCGCGCTATTGATGACGCGGTAGTTTTTCGTTTCGTTAATACTATTATTATTATTATGATCAGTAGTATTTAAATTTTTTTTTTTTTGCGTACGGTGAAAACTTTACGCGTTGCGGCCCCTAGACTTATTACAATACTGCAGACCGACCGAGTCCGCCCACGTGCAGCAGAAACGCGTCTCGAAGAGAGTCAGTCGTAATCCGCCGCTGCCATAATAATATAATATATAATACGTCGTAACGTCATAATAATGCAATCACCGCGGGTTCTGCACGATGCGCATACCTACGTATTTCGTATAGGTAGATATGGACGAAAAAAAATTTAGATATGTAGGAGAAACTTGTGAACGGGAAGAAAAATTACCATCACTGTGGTCGTAGAACAATTTTGATTTGTGTATGTGTTCTTCGTTATCACCTTCATTTGACCGAACCTAAAATGCACATAAATACAAATAGTGTATACACGTTTTCAACAGAAAGCTGTAAGATCCAGTCTTACCGCAAAAGCTCGGTGACAGGCGACGCTGTTGCGCGACCGATTGGCTGTGCGATAATGCATCATTAAACTATAATTTGTCGATTTTTTTTTTTTTGCAATACTGCGTATAATATTATCACATTTCCATACATATTTGTTTCGATCAAAGTGTGTAGTACAGCACCCAAAAATGAAAACCGTAACAAAAATTACACGAAGTCCAAAAAGATTGTAGACAGGCGGAGCTCATACGTCAATACGTCTACACGTCTGCGGAATGTACAAACTCCCATCTGATGGCTCCTCGGCTGACCGAGTTACGATCATAAGACGTGACGAGTTTTGCGCCGGCAGACCTCGGTGGGCAAACGATCCGGCCGCTCGGGTGGACGTATATCAAAGCGTATTCATTTCAACACTTTAAACCGTTTAAAGTGTATAGCGTGTCGAATTCAGCGTAATACCGACGACATAACTGAGCGGTTGATACCGGGTGTGCTCCGAGCAGACTGCTCCGCGTCTCAACCGCCTCTCGCCGTCCGCACAACGCCATCATCTCGCGTTTTGGCGGCGGCGGCGGCGGCGACGACAATCCGGGGCGCGAGTCTTCTCGCGTTTGATATATTGGGGCCGTGTCGTCCGTCGCGATGAGTCGACGGGGTTAAGGAACCCTGCCGCAGTGTTGGACCGGAGCAAGAGAAAATATCTCGCGACGTTTTTTCCGTGTGTATATATATATATATTATCTGATTCGCAGTGCTACTGCGGTCGTACACGCACGCGCACGCGCACAGCTATGTACAGAAGGCTGCCGTCGGTGATAGTAACAATAACAATTATTATTATTTTTATCGTAGATTAGCAAAACTCCGACTTCACGACGAGAGATGCTGCACCGGCTATCCAATAATAATAATAATAATAATCTACGAGTTATCGACAGACTCACATTATCCATATATATAAAGACCTACACATTACATTAGGTATACGATTGTAGTATTGGTATATTACGGTTGTTACCTACAGGTAGGTATACAACAACAACAACAACAATATATTGGCCGGGAGGTACGACGACGACGACGACGACTCGAGTGCCCCGGAGACACTCGTAACCGGAGAGAATTGCTATTATTATTATTATTATTTCTTTTTTATCTGCGCGTGTGTGCATGTTTACACGTGTTTCGTGATAACTTTCAATAAACGGAATACTTTTGAATAATAATTACGTGCGCGCTCCGACGTGCACACGACTGCGGCAGCCGCCTCGCGACCACGGTATTCGCGTATACACGCTTATATTGTATAATATACACAGGTACTTATCGTAGTATTATTGTTATTTTTGTTGTTGTCGTCGTAGTTGTTGTGCACATATCGTAATATCATCGCGGGCGACCAGACCGGACCGTGTTTGCGTTGAAAACGCGGTAAAGGTCGTTTTTCTTAATGCCTTTTGACAGAGGGTCTCGCATTTATTGAAATGATTTTGGTTACGAGTAATCGTATTTTATTAATACGCCAGTCTTGACCGTAACGACTGAGCCCTGACCTGTGCACCCTACGGTATTTGATTTAAATTCATAACAGGTTTCGCCAAACTTTTGTTCGTACGCGTGCCGTTAAACTGCCTCTATTAAATTGGTCACCGGGCATTTAAGTCGTCTGAGTGGTTGTTCAGTTAGTCATGACGATGTCCACACACACAATAGAATATGTAAGGTTGTATAGTTACGTTATTGTAATGAGGAGTCAGGGGAGGGTGTGGAGACATCATTACACGAAAAGTAAAAAATAATTATTACTATTGTTATGTTATGAAAATCAAAATGTATTACATTTTGAATTCGCTGAAAACGTATCACATAATGAACGCTAAAATTAAACTATAATTTATATTTTTATTAAAACGTATCGTGTTTAATTTAGACCCATTTCAGCTTCAAAGATAAGTTTCTAATATTATTGTTTATAAATTATCTATTTGTGGATAACATAAATTGTCCACAATTACTTGCTTTAAAATAGGTATCAGAGTTCTTTCTTTCTATTTTAAAAGCAAAGAATCGCCGACCCCCATTATAAGAAAAAAATGTAGTAGACTTGTTTTTCTTTCGTGCTCTTAAATTATAGCCAACAATGTTAGCACCTAGAGACAGTGGCATGTTTACCGTAATTTTGAAGGGCAGTTGCCCGATAACTTTATATGGGTAGGCAGATGACGGTTGGGTGAATTAGATAGTTACATGAACTTACTATCAATTACTAAGTGTAACTTAATAGTAATTAATACTTCAATTACAGCATTCAAAATAAATTGTCACATTTTTATTGTACATATCACATAGGGTACCGCATCTGAGTCAAATGGTGGTATGGTAAGTCATTCAAAATATGAATTCCTCGATAAAATATTTCACTTCGCCGCGCCACTACCTAGAGAAGTTTCCACCTCTCTAGATTTCTTTATGTCTAATCTCAAATGTTTTAGATTTAACGTTTTTTTCGTACTAATAGTTTTTGTGTAGTCCTGGAATGAATTATTATTATTTTTGTATCTTATCATCATTTTTATTTTTCGGGTAATTTGTTTAGTGTTATTTTGTTCTCTATAACTGCCGACTTTTGTCGTTTTTTTTTTATTTTTTTTTTACCTGTTGTTAAAGTAAGCTAAAATAAAATATATAAGCCGTAAACTGCAATACACAGGACGGCCCACAATGACTTCCCGTTTCCCTGCAGTGTTATATGATGGGACGAGAAAACACGGCGGGCCACCATCAAATGTACACTGTTACCGGACAAGACGACGTTCGTCGACCTTTTGTACACTCGCATAAATACACGTAAAATCGTGTCAAAGGTCACCGGCACTTTTGGAAAAAAGGATATACATAAAACACGCGACACGACAGCGCGTGCGTAATATCAATATATAATGTGGTTTATTATTATCGCCGTCCGCGCGGATTTGTGGGTGGCGTGGTATACAAATACATCATAGATATATATGTGCGTGTGTGTGCATAATAGTAATAATAATATATAGGATTTTATCAGTAGCCGGCGATCGCGTTTTCGATATTGTTGCAATAATGATATAAGAGGCGCGCGGGCGCGTATTTTATAATATTATATAGGTATTATTACCTATTATTATTATTATTATCATCATACCTGTGTATAAACAACTATTATTGGCGTTTGAATTTATCTACTCATTGTTTTAACGACCGTATAAAATATAATAATAATAATAATATATTGTATCTACCTACAAGCCGGTATAACGTACGCGCGACGATAATTGTGCCATTGACGGGCATTAAATTATATATTAGGTAAGTGCGATTTACCATGTACCGTAGGTAATATAAACAGCTAGCGTTCGACTTACGCTAAGCCGTTGTTCATAACGGCGGTCGGCGGGCTTTGAACGATCACAGAATTTGGGCGATCGGCGGCGGAAAAACGTTGTTGTCGTCGGATTGTTGAATTTTCCCGCGAAGAAAATGTATTACCTGTTACTGTTACACTGGACTAGTGGATCTTGCACGGCGTTGCCTGTAAGACAAATTAAATGCCCGCGCGTTAACCACTTCTTAAATTCTGTTGGATGTGAGCTGCACAGATTTTTAACACGGTTATTGTTTTTTTAGTTGGCTTGTGTTGTTTCCTAGCTCCTATATTAAGCCCTGCTGATTTTAAATATTATTGTACGTAAGGTTGAAGTAATGAAGTGTATCGTATACGGTATAGGTACGTATGCACGATCGTATTATAATATTCTATTTGGCCACTATTTTTGTATTAACACGAATTTTTGATCACTTCGTAATTATGACTAAATGTATTATTTGTGTTATTTTCTTGTCGTTTATCACTCTCAATATAATTTATCTCCCTCGGCAGAAAACGATAGCTAATTAAATTATTTAAAATATTCACGAATCGGATGGGTTTTCTCGCGTTTGTCTGCCACACATTGTACTCATTGTAGTACCTATATAATATTTTTTCTATCACGTTCACGAATATAGGTAACAATTTATATTTTATTTCAAGTCTTTTAAAAATTATATCGCACTCGTCGCTAATATGTAAATCTCGTGAGCAAAAAAAAAATTGACTTAATAGAACACGCCGTGCACTTTCATATTATATATAAGTGTACGCGGATTTATTGTTCAGTTTATTGAATATACAAGATTTTCTATTTTGTTTAATCGACGTAATTTTACTGCATCTATTGGCACGGCTTATAAATAACATCTAGACATTTTTTTACACAGTCATTGGTTCTAATAATGGAACAAATTTCGTATGTAAGTATTCAGGTGTAAATAGTATATTTATTACATTGTACAAATTGTTGTTACAACGAATTCAACAGGTTTTAATGAATCCGTCTGGCATATCATTTCACACGTGGAGTATGCACAAATTACCATGGGATATTTATTTTTAATAAGTACCTAATTTAAGTTGTTGTTTTAAGAAAAAAATTTTTTTTTAAAAACATTGTGTATTAAGATACATACAAAAAAACTAAACATTTTGTTTTGGGGCAGCTTCTACAATTAACAATCAATATAACTCTGTATAATATTTCTAGTATACGGTTTACGTTCGTACTCTTTTTAAAACCGTTAATCCGCGATTCCGTCGCAGGTACATGGCTACAGGACGAGTCTTTGGACACGGGATGAAATGGAAAAAAAACGAAACCAACAAAATACGCATGGAAAAAATACCGTTTCGCTGACGGAAGACATCATGTCTACAATTATACAGTACCTAAGCGACAAAATATGTGCGATTCGTGTGGTCGCGTCAACGGATTGTCGGTTCGAATTCGTCAGTCATACACAAGCGGCGCGTAACGATTCTAAAATAGGTACGCATAATATAATAATAATATGTATTATTGCCACGAACGGGCCATCGTTCCGCCTGCGGGACAAAATAGAGTGAGAGAGACAGAGAGAGAGATAGATAGACAAAAATACACTAAAAAAACCTGTCCAAATCGTGTATATGTATATTTTATTATCACCGTTCGTGCAGTGTGTGTGTGTGTGTGTGTGTGTCGTTTTATGGGCACATTATAGGTAGGCAGGTAGATGACGTACACCACATTCAGCGGTCGCATGATAGTGAATAGTGAAATGTGTGTTGTTCGATTGTCGTCGGCGGGGGCGAGGCGCAACGGAAAATAATGTATGATAATAATAATGACGACGACGACAATGTAACAGATCCACGAGCCACCTGGGCGGCAGCCGCGTACAGGTATATTACACATTTACACACTGCCTATTATAGAACGTTAGGACTCGCGCCATAATATATTATATTTGACGCACACAATATACATATATATATATATATATGCAGACCTACACGGATGGTGTGTACTTATACCTTTGGACGCGAACAAGAACAAAAACGGGCCAACACGCGACAAAACACTAATTGTCGTTTGTGAGGATGAGTCGTCCTAGCTCGTCCTGCGGCGGTAGCGCGTATGGTATTTATTACCACGCATTGTTTTAGGGTTTCCGGACGGCAAAAAAAAAGTGAAATATTACAAACACATAAATCTAATAAAAGTAAAAGAGGAAAATTCGAAAAAAAAAAACACGCGCGAGTGGTTTTTTTTAAATATTTATATCGTTTGCTTGTTCATATTATATTATTGTCTCCGTGGCGTCCTCCTGTCGGCGCAGTAATTGGGTTTCGGTCGAGAGACATCACTACCGGTAAAGGTGCTGACATGGCGTGCCCACAATATAGGTACACGTATATTTCATGGTGTAAGTACCTATATATTTATGCCATTGTAGTATTATGTTTGCAGGGGCTCGGGCGCGTGTCACTACACGCCCCGAAAAAACGGTTACTTAAGTATTATATTATTTATTATTATTCGTACGACGCGGACTGAAAACACTCTGGACACAACTACGACATCGCCGATAATTATATAATTTTATTCAATTGAAGGGTTCTTTTTTTCCATGGATATCGGTCGCTGTACGATCTAGGTTGAATTTTTTTTATAGATTTTTAACAAATTTTAAGTCAGAGAAGCTTAACATACCATACCTGTTTCAAATCAATAAAAACCCGGCATTTTTTATTTAAAAATAAAAATAAAAATAAGGTTTTTGTCGCCAAAAATTTTTAAGGTTTTGTATGGTTTTGAAGCAGGTTATTATCAGTTTCATAATTTAATTCCAATTTATCGTTTAAACATAAACTTGAATAGTATATCAGCATATATTAGATACTTTCTTACGATAAAAACTTTTGGATGCACTGAAAAAATCAAGTGGTGTGATTATGTATCCATTGTTGTATTTATCGTAAATTTACACATATTTTGATATCATTTATTTTTTTGTTTAGGTACTTAAATACTAAATCTGTCAAAAAAATAGTATGATTTATTTTTTCATAATTACTAATATTACTTATATGTAATATGTATACGTAAATGTGTGTATATATATTATAAAGTTATTGAACTGTTTTGGATAAGGATCTTTATCAGTGAAAGACAACAGGTTTTGGAGTATTAATTTATTAATATTGTAAAGCCATAAAAATATTGAGAATGTTCTCTAAACTCTAATATAGATAACGTTTATTATCTAAAATAGACTTATATTGACAAAAATCTTTTTGAATAATTTATTTACAAAACACATTAGGCACCTAAATAAGTATCTTACTTATTTATATCAATTTACAATAATAATAAATGTCTTATTATACATATTCATTTTTATACACAACTTGAATCTAAATACTTTTCAAAATGATTAACGTGGATATATAAGTAAAAAGTAATTTTTGAACATAAAGTTGTTATGTGGTTAAAATAAAGCTATTTAGTGATTAAATGACTAAGTAATAATGTTTAATTTAAAAATAAAAGAAATTAACGATTTTATTATAATTCTGTACTTCTATGCATTATAAAATATATGTTTTACAGGATTGTAACATGATATATGTGTGTGTATGTATATATAAATATGTAATAATACTGATGACAGTAACTAATAATATTAATATGATTGGGTCCATCTTAATTTGTAATACACGACAGTTCTCTACGAACATTATTCAAGTGAACTCTGTATAGCTACGAGACAGGCCTAGTCGTAAGTACGTAAAATTCGTTAATATCTATTTAATAATATAATTATAATACACCTGATTTCTAACAATTGAAGTTACTTATTTACGATCTAGTATCTATCTACCCCCGTGCTACGGTTTTTTTTTAATATAAAGAAAAATGACTCTTGAATATACACAAGAACAAAAAAAAATCAGAATATGAAAAATGTTATTATAAAGCATAAATGGGGTGAGCAATAAGCGTGTTTAGTGAACTACCTTGTATGGTTGTATATGTGGTATTATTACCATCGTGTAGTTTATTTATTTATTGTTAAAAATATCCAAAAATCTTTGAAAAAAAATAACAGCTACATATTCAATAATATTTTATTTGTTTAACGTTTCAGAGTAAGTTTTTGTTAAACTCTAAGACATTATGCATCGAGCAAACATACAATTTACAGTAATTATATTATACTTGACGATCGTTCACGTTATATACATAGATATTATTGTAAAATCGAATATGTGACTTATTTTATAAATGTATTATGTGCGCATATTATTTTTTCTTCGAATCGTATTGATACTCGTAAAAGATAAATATTATAACGTTTTACAAGACACGCATATTATAATGGATGGAGCATATATATAATTTTGCAGTTACAGTGAGCCACCTATTATATTCGTTCTAATCTTGATGCGAGTTCGCATGTACGTAAATAACTATAAAATGATGAAAAATAAAAGCAAACCATGTTCGCAGTAAATAGTTGCCAGTTAAATCTTGCGCAGGATGACGTTTACAAAACATAAAACCGATAAAAAAAAATAAACCTTTTGTGCAATTTGTTTCGTCTGTTTAATGCGTATTATATGACAGTATATAAAACATAATATTAACCCGTAAAATAATTAAACCAACTCGATTAAAAACATTTTTTTTTCACGTCCAATTGTTGTCGTATTTAAATAGTGTGTATAGCAGATATAAAGCTATAAATATATACATATATGATGTAATTAACAGCTAGTGCTCCATTGCAAATCGTACACACACACACACACACACATATATATGAAAACTACACAGTCACCTTAGGCGTATGCAAACGAAATGACACGAAATAATTTATTTGACTGAAAAAGTTTTTACATGACCTAAATATAACGGTAGTCAGAACATGGATTTAAGTGTGTTATTGGACTACAATTACCTACACCACATGCGATATTTTTTTACACGATGTAAAATATTATTAGCTCTATAATATTACATGCGTCTGTGAACTTTTATCTTTAAACACTATTTTTAGATAACAATCGCTTCGATGAATTTATTGATTTTCAACGTTGAGGATGGTTTCTGGTAGCAAATTGGATCTTTTTGATACTTCAGAGGATGAAAAGTAAAATAATCTTATTCCTTTTCAAAATACCTGCAAATAACCAGAAAAAATTAAGGAATAACAGAAACTTATAACAAAACTAGTTAGACTAAATTGATTTCTTTTTTGTAACTCAAAAATGAATAATAATTATCAAAACATTTTGAATTTTATTGAACTTTATAGTTTTATTTTATGAATGTCGATAAGAAATTGGTCGCTGGGTCAAAAAGATTGAAATTTTAATACAAGGTTCCTCATAATTTGTTATTATAGCAATTAAAAAAAATATTAAAGATACATTGGCACGATTATATATTATATGCATTTGAAGTTTAAATATTGACAAAATTCGTCAAAATCATGAAAATTTACAAGGAAGGGATCATAGGCGATTCGATACAGAGGTTTTTAAACTGTAATTAGTGCGAGAAGAGTTCACCGTAATGTCGACAAACTTCACGTTATTCCCCTATAATTTGGAACGTTCACAAACGCGTAGGTACTCAACAAAGAAGATCGAATGAATAATCACGCAGAAACTGCAAGCTGTCGCATTTAACTTCAAATAGCAGTGCACCATCCGCCATTTGAGGCATTTATAACATGTTTAAGGAGAATACAAAGATTAGGCAATCAGAACCGAAAACCTAAACTCTGTTCAGCAAGAGAACATACCGATTTTTCGCTTCCCTACGCGACATTCTGCTATTAAAACCGGTTCCACTACCACAGGGTGTCGCGTGGAGATGCACAGAAGAGAACAATTTTCGTCGAGATATGACGTATTCTCTCGCTGAACAGAGTATAGATGAAATATTAAGCCTGCCGCCCGGAACCAACCATTGTCGCGAACCTCATTAAATTCTTGTCGAAAATTCATCTCATAAATATGAATATAACTTAATCTCATAAATATACACAAAATATAAATATTTCATTATTGTGTACGAAGTAAATTTACTTTTATTACATAATTTATAAATTCAATCTATGTTACTCATTCACTCATTATTATGAACTGTGCATTTTTTGTTGTATACATATAACAAACGTTTAAAACATATGTTATGTATTGTTACGTCCAGTGGCCATAAATGCCGCGAATCGATAATAATAATAATAATAAAAAACAAAGTGGCCAAGATATTTTATCTTTTGTCAATAATTATTAGAAACGGGTAAAAGTTCAAACACGGTTATTTCAAAACGAATAACAGTAATTATACGACATTTTCCATAGATGTTCATTTATTAGCATTAAGCAAAGTCGGTTTATAAACATTTTTTGTATTTAATGGCTTATCGCTGGATTCAAATTGAACACACGCCTACATTAAAATGACTTACTTAATGACGAGGTACTGCGCTCGACACTTGTAGTTGTATAGCATATCAGTTACCTATTTTTCCCTCTTTTTCTATTGCTTACTACAGTGGAACCTTTGAATAATTAACAGAAATATCCATTTTTGGAAAAAATTAAAAAATAATATCTATGTCTGAAAAATGTAATTCATTGACTTATAAAAAATATATATATATATACTTATTTGTTTATTATATATCATATTTGTATTTATATTTATATACCATTTATTTAATATTAACATTTACCATTTTACAAATATGAGAAAAATCAGAAATGTTCAGTGGTTTTTATTGCTTATTTTTCTGTGAGAGAACCGGAGATGTGTACATTTTTAGCACGTATAATAATATAAAAATATAATTACAGTATAACATATAATATTATTATGATATATTTCAAAGCCCTTACTTTTTATGAAGTTTTTTTTTTGTCTTTCCATTCACATTTCCATCATACCACTTCCGCAATAGATCTATCTGAGACTGTAGTATATGTATATTATGATAGTTCAATAGTTATATGTATACAAATAAATGTTATTAAAAGTTAAGAGTATAAATATAGATATTAAAAATCGAGTAATTGAAACACTTTATGTAATCATTTTCATAAAATATCATAATTCTTGTTTTTAAAATTTTTAACATTTTATTTTAAGTATAATAATGAAATTGCAAGGTGAGCTTATATAATTAACTGACATATTATCAAACTTACATAAATATTATGTTTCATATTATTATTATCTATGCTGTATAGGTATTCCCATAATTGGCGCTGTGAAATGCACGGACGACAGTGTGAAGTGAACGCGACCATCGAAATTCTAAAGTTAATTGTTTCCAACAACAGAGTCCTGTTGCCAGAATATCAATATGACACGGGAAAATAATTTGGACGGGAAGTGTCTAGACTCTAATGAGTGTACAGATGCGCACCGTTCTGCAGTTAAGGTTCAAGTGTCAACTAAACGAGCCGACAGAAAATGGAAACGAGTCACGTACATGGCATTATATTATTATATTTTATATAATTTGGATAAAGGCTGCGAAATTGGAAAAAACCTATGCTACATTTGTCATGAGCTCTGAAATCTATTTACCGATGTCATGTATAACATAAAACATCTTGATGACAAATTTCTAAAAAGTATTATTACAATAATTAAAAATTATAAAAATAATTTTCCTTCTAAAAGTGTTTTATATTGTACAATCTATACGTAATTAAATATTAAAATCATAATATTGGACTATTCCAATAATAGCTAATATTGAATTTATGGAAATTTTTTCACAGTTTATTTTTTCAATTTCGAAAATATTTTTTTGTGGAAGGCACTACAGTTATAGATTTCTTCATACTTTACTTTCTTTGATCACAATTTAAATTCAAACATCAATTAAAATATATATTTATTATTATAATAATTTTGCTGACGTCTGTAATACCTATCAAGTATCAACAACAATTGAACCATTTCGTTAAAAAAAAAAAAATGCATAAAATGTAAAATAATTCAAGACTGAAAATATCAGATGTATAATAAAAGAGTTTTATAATATTTTATCCCATGTGTTTTACAGTTGATATTGTTATATCACTGCAAATAAAATGGAAGGTATGTGTCAAATCTAAACTATAAATATTATATAACGTCGTTCACGGGAATAAATCTCCTATGTGCTAAATTTATGATTTTGAGATTTTGGTATCTCCGGATTCAGAAAAAAATAAGCTGTTTATTGATAAAATCTCCTATGATGTGCTATCTGGATCGTAGAATTAATGAAAAATAATTAATTAATTCTCCTATGTGGTACCTAAAATAAATCGTAATAAAAAGTTTATGAAATATCTCCTGTGTGCCATCTCTATCGTAGAAAAATCTTCCTATGTAATACCAACTATAAATCGTTTATGAATAAAACTCCTATGTGATTTTTTTTTTAAAACGTTTTTTGTGTTTCCTGAAAACTACGCTTATTTTACATAGGAGGTTTGTTCCGGCGAACGACGATAATATAATGTCCTCTGGTGAATCCGCCCGTTTGACAACTACCATACAAACATAACACGTAATATTATATATTCTCTTTGAAACAAATATTATAGTTATATGTGTATATGTGTGCTTGTAGCACTTTATAATTATCAATGCGTCTGTATATCTATTAATTATTATTCCGTCTTATGTTTTACCCGCGCAGATACAGTGTGCGCATAGCAGCAGTAGTGTCGATTCATACGGACACGAAACGATATTAAATATTGAAAGCAGACTAAAGAATTTCATACAAATATGAATAATAAGTCAAGTGTATATTAGACTGAGTATTTAAATTATATTTAAAGATAAGCCACGTTGAATAATACAACCGTCGTGTAAACATAATTATTACGACGGTCTAAATTGAATTACCTAACAATATCTTTTACGTTTGTAGGTACCATGTCATGACGTGTCCTCATTATATACTTTATTGCAGGTACTTTTTTTTTTTAAACAAAAGTGTTTTAAAATCGTTATTAAAATAACCTTTCAAAATTATACTAATGTAGTAATGTCTTAATATCGAAAGAACACAATGGTTAATGCCCAATAATTTATTATTACAGAATTTTCAGAAGCTTAATATTTTCTTTCAAACTTATATGTAATAATATTATGTATTAATTTTTTATTTATTATTATTTATCTAATAGCCATGACCTTTTTTTCTAGGAGGTGGCGGGGGTGAAACTTAACCCCCTTCCCAAGCGGTATTTAGGCTGCTGGTTATACAGATCACACTGGGAAGACTCGTAGGTGTGGATGTGTGGTGTAAATAAAGACATGATGATTAAAAACGTAATTTTATTATCTTTGAAGCTGTTTTGTGCAAGTGAAAACTTTGTCTTTGACGTGGTATTTTTTCCCTCGAGAAATTGTTATGATACAGGGATGAGTCTGATATAGCGCTAAACGAAGATATACACGTCGCTAATAAACAGGATATTATCAATTTTTGACTGCAGGTATACACTAAAATATAATAGTTCCTATTATGATAATATAAATTCCGACAATAAACGCCGTTACAACGAATGGATTGTCGCGAAAATAAGTGGTTGTTGTTCATTATATTACAGCAGCATATTATTTATATTGTATGATCTTTCAACGTTCGAGCAATAACACGTTTTGGTAATGAGAAATTAAAATAATAAACATCAATAGCATGTATTTATTTATACATGACCCAAAAGTATATCACTGCCCACTTGAGGAAGATATATTAAAGTATATACCCTGGGCCCCCGATGAACTCAGAAAAATATAATATAAAGTATATTGATTATTTCAATTCTATTATTATATTTATATACATTTTTATATCACGCAATATTTGAAAATATTGTAGGTATTAAATGTAAAAAAAAAAGAAATGTCTGATTTACCTATCAGTGGATTTAATGGATATCATATTATCAATAATTATACTTGTAGTCTGATAGCTGGCTACAAAATAGAGATGCTCTATAATGATACACTTATGGTTTAATATGATTTTTTATTTTAATATTATATGGAAACTTAAAACATATTATAACATGTTGGTTGTGTTATCGTTAGAAAAATAAGCAATATCGTGTAAGATCTACATTTTACATAATATTGTAATATATACATTATTATATACATGTATTATATTACATACCTATCTCAAATAGCACAGGACGTGAGTAGATATAATAATATCGTATCATCGAGTCGTGCGATTTCCACAGTTCAGAATTTATTAATAATATCATAAATATTGCAGTCGAACTTGTTTAACTCGAACTTTTGTTAATGTCTCTAACTTTTTCCCCGATTTCTAGAATTTCCTATTCAAGCAATGTACAAAAATCGTGCTTATCTCGAATATTTCGCGAATAATTTAAAGTTCAATCGAAATCATTAAATATGAGTTAATATGGTCGCTCTTATGTATGTACCCATAGGCGCAACTAGACCTACATTTTAGGGGATGCTAAAATTATATATACCTTTCTCACTAACCCGTGGGCTTAAAAAGTAAATAATTGTCTTTTCATTACAATACATATCTAATATTTTACTATTTATACAGCAAATATAATAAATGTTGTACAATACATTATTATGTATAATTCAAATTAATGTTAAAACTATTTTCCTCGTTTTTGTGCTGTATTTATCTAACACTGATTCTGTTTTCATGTCATTTGCAACATCCCACTTAATATTTAAAACATACCTCAACCAATTCAATTCGTTACATACTTGAAACACTGTGTTCACATGAATTTATTGGAATTATAACTGCGATTTGAAATAACTTGTTAAAGTTAGGAAAAGCCTCTTTTTAAATTGATATTTTTTTATAAAAATGTCAAATAAAAAATTCTGTATAAAATAAAGTAATAGCTCTTTTCTCACATTATTTTTGGTGTTTTATAACAGTAGTCAGGAGACGCTGAGATAAAGCTTAGAGGTGCTTCAGCACCCCCAAATACCCCCCTAGTTTTGCCTATACATGTACCTACTTTTACTACAATTTAAGCCATTAATGTGATTTTTATTGATAAGTGATTTATCTAACAAGTTTACCACTTTCTAACGATTCTTTATCCACTCTACAGTGGCGTGGCGAACTTGATATTTTTCAAAGGCTAGTCTAATATTTCACCTACTCTGCAGTACCGATAACCCGATGAAGGCATTCACTGTCATATTTATAACTACCTGTCGTAGTTATTACTAAAATGCTTAAGTAAATACTAAATGATCATCTATTGGCCCACGTGCCACCCTCTGCACCTTGGTAGCCTTTCGATTATCTTCTTTACCACGCCACTCACACAGTAGATATATGGGCAAGTATGTGACTATTATAGTACTCCGTTACGTTTCAACGGAACGTGTTCAAAAGATTTGATTTATGTTTTTTTTTCGAAATTTCATCATTAAAATCTGCGTTACGTACCTACTCAAATAACTGTTATGTAAAAACAAAAAAATTCAATCGTAATTTTATACTTTTGTTTTTTGATTTAATGGATAACTATAGAATTTTTCTGCGGGTGTTATCGATCTTGAATTAACCAAGTTCGCCTGTATAAAATATGATTATAAATTATAATAAAACGAAACGATATTATCGTATTCAGTAATAATATATTTTAAAATATAACGAATATAATAATAAATGAATGTGTCGAGGGATGTTGATAAAGAGAAAAGCAGCAGGTACCTTTACCTACATTGCAGTGCACTCATAATTTATTATGTGATAAGGGTATAATAAATAATAATTGTAATTTACTTACGCCGCCAAACATCTGGTCGGCTGCGATTATTATATCAAATGAACATATATATTATACCTATCGTGTAATTATTATAATGTGGCGTATAGTCTCGCGTTTACCTTACGCATATACTCGTGCATACAATTCCAAAGTTAATATTGTAAAATTAGACTTTACAGAGATTTTTTTTACTTACGGACAGGTTTTTTTCGCTATTCATTTTTGAGTTATGATGGTTTGTGGTGCATAAACTACCGTGTGCTGCATAACGAAGAAGAGTAGCTTTGGGGGAAGAAAATCCGACGAAAAAAACTACCACCGCCCACATGCATGACGTACAGCATTCAGCGTGTATAATAATATTAAATATAATGCGCACATGAATATTCCAAGTTTCCGGTCACTGGACACTTGACGGGAGCCGCGACGGAGACTCTCACGCATGTGCGTCCGACCCTTAGTCCAAAAATAGATTTTCAGCCCCTCTTCCCGAAAAGTCTCACGTGAAGAATACGACATATATATTATATTATATTATAATTTTGGTGAGGTTGACGTCTTCGGAAAATACTGAGATGTGTTCTCTTGGTTGTTTTTTTCGAATAGAGCAATATAATATATGCGTATAATAATATACAACTCATTTAAAACAATGTATAACCTTAAGCATGTACTGTACACTATATGCATGTTGACTGTTTTGTATATAAATATTTATTTTATATACAAAATAAAAGTATTTCCTTTTTAAAAACATTTTTTTTTATACCATTTAAAATAATACAAAACTACAAATTTGAAAAACATTTATTTTGACTATTTTTTATTATATTTATTTATTTTTTAAGGTTTTATATTTTTAATTTTATAATCTCAAGTAGAATATTTTTCAATATATGAACATCAAATTTCGAACAATTTTATTAGTAATTTATTTAAGTTTGAGTATTTAAATTGTATAAGAGCTGAGTAGATCATTATGCAAAGTGTTCATGTTCTATTTTACACTTCACTCATATAAACTTAAATAGTTATAATTATATCATGTATAACTGTTAAGATTTCTATTTAAATATATGAAAATTCTCGAAAAAATATTCTGCCTTGAAATATAAAATCGAAGATATATAATGTCATTTAAAAAGTAACGATAATAACAAAAAACTTTAAAGTTATGAAAGAATAAATCTAATACAATTTGAAATAAGAAATCACCTATGTGTAGAATGCACAAGCATTTCCGAATACTGTCTTTATGTGCAGTTTATCAATTAATATAATTAAATGTCTACACTGTTACTAAACTTAAATTGTTCAAATACACCAAAATCGTTTTTTACAACGGTTTTTATGAAGCTTTAATTTCGAGAAATCTATACACACATAATTATTTAAGATTAATATTCGTCGATTAATAGCAAATTTTCTCAATTTTATTTTTTAAATGTTTTATGTAAAATGGTAGGTAAATCAAATTAGTATGGCGATTACGCGTTGTCTTATTCCTAAACGATTTAAATCGCATAGCTATGATAATTAAAATGTCAGAAAATGCAGAAAAAAGCCGGCAGATACACACATTTTCAAATATGTGATAATATTTTATAAATAATATACAAATAAATTATGGTGTACAGATTTGTCTGACTCAGTCAGGTCAACTGTGGTCTATGCATAGTTTATTTATAGCAATAGACCAGTGTTCATAACAATAATGTTTTGTATTTAATTTATAAACGGAGAAGCTTTTTTTTTAATCCGTATAAAAGTGAATTACTGAATTAAAAATAATAACTTCGCATTTTATAGCGTTATAAACACGTTAATGTTAACACTTGTGGCTCGATTGTTGTACGCGTTCGTTTATTCCATGTTTTAATGAACTCAAATATAATTACGAATAACGCGAGAAGTATTAATAATAAAAAAATAAAAAGTCGTTTATAACAAGGGCGGAGGAGGGTGAGTGGCGCTCTTGTTGTTTACAAATTAAAAGTGGTCTGAAAAAGTAAAAGGGCTGACAGTTGAAACATCAATTAACCACGCACTATTCTGGTAAAGAATGACTAATGAAAATCGTAATAATTACAACAGCGATTCGAAACATAAAATTATCATCATTGACCTAACATAACCTCGTTGGATGAAAATTAAAACAATTTTTTTATATAATCTTTGTTTTTTTGTGTTCAATTAAAACAACACAGTTATTTTTCTTTGAAGTTCTGTTTACTTAAAAAGTTAGAGCTATGTGTGTTGGATCATTAATTAAATAGGTTTTAAATATTTATTTTTAGAGACGTTCAACGTTTCTGAAAATCTTAAATGAATTATTCATATAAATTAATCACGGGTGTTCAATTTACACAACGAAAAAAAACCTAATGCTTTTTAACGCATAATAATAGGTAGGTACGTTACTTATAGGAATATTATTATGAGTATATACTGTTTACATTCATTTTTTAAAAGTTGAAGGTCTGATAAATTTTAAATTATGTTTAATGCGTAATACTTCTCTTATTAATATTTATTCAGGACGCAAAAACTATATTAAAATGTAACGTGTTCCTATGTGTATTCATTTTATTATATTTTATTCGTTAAATTTTTTTATTGTGTGTCGCAAATCAACTTCTACGTAAAATTTCGCATCCAATGGAATGCAAATTTAAAAAAAACTAAACTTTTGACTTTCGTTATGCTATATACGTTTTGTTATTTTAATTATTTACTTATATTCTATACTTACTTGCATTACACATTAAAACAGTTATATTAAATTAAACTGATAATATTATAAATCGTGAAAAATATGTTTGGTATGCTACAAAACATTTGTTTATGAAATAATAATTGTAGGTATATTATATTATAAACAGGTGCATCCCTATTGACTCTATATTTTCTATAGTCAATATATTTTTTAAATATAATTTCTGAATGATACTATCGTATTAGTTTATCACTGTACCAAATAGCCACGGCGATTATCTATACTTTATGATGAGTTATTTAGTATGATTTTTGACTTGCCACCTAAACTGTAAAAAAAAAAAAAACAGATCATTATAATAGTTGATTATCGTGTAAATATTTAATTAGTCGATAAAATTATTGTTTTGTTTTCGTGTCCAAACGATAGTTATGTTAACATATATGCGAGCTTAAACATTTTAAGGAGGGTAGAGAAGTATAGTACGGTGTATATTATGTAATTTCGGGCGGGTAATATGGGTAAAGACGAACGCTGCGAGACGTCGGCCTGTATAATATGTATAGGTATATAAGAGGACTTGAGCGGAAAATCACGATTCGTCTCAAGTCTACGCTATTACCGCATCACATCGACGCAATAATATAATAATATAATGGTGGAAACCGAACGAACGGGAGAACAACTGTGCAGCTGATGGATGTTTCGTCCAAGCAATTATATTTTATTTTATTTTGTTATACATTACATAGGTAGATAGGCAGGTAGGTAGGTAGGTAAGAAGGCACACATTGTTGTTGCACGACGATCAGACGAAAACTGCGAAATCACATGGTACTCATTAACTTACGGCGAAATAAATTATTAAAGACCTGCCCGCGAAAACACTAGAGACGCGTTTCCCGCGCGTATTCAAGTGCGTCTCGGTGGGTTCCGGGGATAATGGGAAACGGGTCATCATTAATCGAAACAATGAGACGAATAGACGGGATCCCACGTCACATGAGCCGTGGGGGAGAGATAGTGCAAACTCCGCACAGTATATGATGAGCTTTTATCAGTACACGGGGTATTTTTAAAAAATTACCCATTAAATAATTTACAGTAAAAAATAATGGGTTATCATTTGAAAAAAAAAATATTTTATATACCCACAGGACCCTTTTTTAAGTAATTAGTACAAAAAAATCTCAAGAATATGAAAATATGATCTTTAAGTATATTATTGTATATTTAAAAATTTTAAAAATCAGAATTTGATTAAATTTATTATTAGAGTAAAAAATGGGGGTGGGTGTGCTTGGCGAATCACTCTGTTTATTTTTATATTATTCAAAAGAAATAACTTTTTCTGTCTACTGTAAAAGCAAGCAAATTCGTATCCATAAAACTAATATATAACTGCGGCAATAGTGACGGACGAGAATCGACTGCGTCTAACCGGTTAATTATTATTTATTATTGTTATTAATTATTGTCTGCGCAGGTATTTCCTACGATGTTCAATTGATAGAAAAACGTTTTTATTATTACTTTTTTTTTTCAAACGTCGAGCGATTGTGGCGTATAAAACAAAATTGTTATGATAATAGGTACATTATATTGACTATGGTTATTTAAATATTTTAAAATATGTGCACCAATATAAAGCGAGCGCGACACGTATGTGCGTTTAAGTAGTTATTATATATATTTTTTTTAACGTACGTACCCTTTTCATAAGGTGGTCAGGACGATATAGACATAAATTTTCTAGTCGAAATGTGGTTACAAAAAAAAAAAAAAAAAAAATGCTGTTATTATAATTACCTGCATGGTTTTGTCGAGCTTTTGTACTCTGTTTACGACTTAATTTTAACAAATATTTGTATTTTTTGATTGTTTTAATAAGTAATGAGAAATTTCTACTTTTGACTCATTAACATACAAATTAGATTTAATTCGCTACTAGAAACCTCCGAAGTTCACGACCGGAGCATTTTTCTACTAGAAAAAGTGTCTCCAAAACAAACATAAAAATAAATACGTATCATTTGAAAATGAATACATTCATCGCTCAGCTCGTATAGAGCTGTACAAAAACGCAACTGCTAAACAACTTAATATGACAATTTTCAAACGCTTGAGGTCGTACAGCTTAGTTTAATTTACTTCGACTAAAGAGAGGGGCTACCTCATTGGAAGTATAACCCCAAACATATTACATTTGCATATATTATATATTCTATTATTATCATGACGTACACTCCCAATATGTATTGTATTTATAAAGACCTCTGGTCGTTAAAATAAAGATGCCTTAGGATAGTTTAAAAAAAAAAAATTATGTCCCAATACGTCGAAATAATAAAATACAAATGCACCGTTTCGTAGGGTTGGAAGCGGCGCATCGAGGGTGCGTGGGGTTTTGGCGGGAAAATCATACGCCATATTTTCTTTTAATGATATGTGCACAAGAGACTTAAAACTACGCAGTACACACCTATAATAATAATATTATCGTACTCGTTAAAATGCGCTGGGACGTATGCGACAACAACAGTGCGGCGCGTGTGTATTTGCGCCATATTTTCGGCGTGTTGTAAATTTTTTTCGATTGTCACCGGCAATCATACACCTATCTACAACATGTAGGTGTACGCGACGGTTGTAAACGATATAATATCATACACCACCGTATAATGTGTTTTATTTTCGGTCTCGCCGTACACATAATGGCGGGAACGTCGCACACACACGCTCGTCACGCGAATATAATAATATAATATATCATTATATAAACGGGTCGCGTCTGGTACCTATATAGCTGCAGCGCGTGCATTATTATAATACATCTAACCCGCGAGCAGGAGGCTTCCGAATTGTGCGTCCGAAAAAACCGATACGGTCTACGCGTGCAGTGGTCTGTACTTACCTCTGTATCTTATATTATTATTATCGTCATTGTGCGAGGAGACACGGCGACGACGGCGGAATGAACGGCGGAAAGAAAAGAAAAAAAAAATCCAGAAAATTACGCGTCCTGGGGCAAAGTAATAATATAATAGTAATAAAGATTTCTGTCGCGCACAATGAAAGTCGCCGAGTCATCGCGATCCGGTCGCCCGGCCAGCTGGGCGTCTTCTCCGCCGTGCAGAGTGGACGACCTGTCATCGCCGGCCGGGTTTCTTTCTCTCTGTCATCCTGCTGCTGCTGCTGCTGCTGCTGCTGTTGATGCCGCTTGTCCTGCTGGTCCTGCTCTCCTCTCCTCTCCCACCACCACCACGACTCTTAAACGCGATAACGACACGATGCGCGTGGTGTGTTCGTCCTGCACACCGCCGCCGCATTACTCGCAGTGAATCCGGAACGTTGGCGTAAGTTTTAAACGTTTTTTTTTTTTTATATATATATATAAAGACCTACGTTTTTGCTCATCATTATCGTCGTTGTCCTCGTTCCGTAACTAATTCCTGCACGACATCGGGATAGGTTATAAAATGATAACAATACGTAAGTATATTGACCTACGCTAAATTTCGGAAAGTCGATCACGGATTATAATTATTATACGTCAGAAATCTGAATATAAGGACATACATATATTTTTTTTTTTTTTAACTTTGTCATGTTTTAATGATTTCAGATCAACTGCGGATACGTTAACCGTGATTTATATTGGGAACTGTGTACGTTTGTTATTGAGTTTACCAGGATTCGAGTGGCGCTTACATTTTTATAGTGTTATATCATAAGCATACATTTTTTTAACTGAGTGTATCATGTTTTTAGTTCAATATTCCAAGATTTAACATCTGTATGCTCTATGACTATAATAATAATAACAGAAATAAAACCAAACAATAATAGTTAATAATCGTATATTATACATTACTGTGTAAATGTCCGCACCATCAACTTAAATATCATTATTATTATATTTTTGTGGGGAGGGGGGGTTAGGTTACGATAATTAAGGTCATTAACCTTTGGAATTGTGGGGGAGGGTACTATAGGTTTTTTAACACGTGTGTGTATGTGTGGCAAGGTTTTTACTACTACTAGTTTCCGGATGGTCACCCATACGGGAACTAGTAGTAACAGGCGTTGCTTACTCTCAGTTTCAGAACGCCACTGATAGCAGTTAACGCACCGCGCCAAGCCACTTGAATGTTATTATATATGATTGTATGAATAACAATCAGTGTCTATACACTAATATTAGCTACAATATCTATGTTATTTAAAACCATGAGGTATTCAGCATAATTTAATTTTTATAGTGGTACCCTTAGTAGGCCCAATCCACTTATATTTTAACTTACTATATATATATATATATATAAATACAAATTGGTACACTAACAGCTTTAGAAATACGTAAATTAAATATAAGATTGCCTACTTAAACTGGCTATAATTAAAACTATAAGACGTTGACATTAATATGTATAATTTTAAGCTTACGATAACAATAAATAAATCAAATAATCAATTTTAATTAAAATGCTAAAATTCTATTTTTTAAAAATATTAAAATTCAATAGTGTGACTACGATTTTTTTGAAAAATGGTGTTAATATTAAACATTATTTTATAATATTGCATAATATTATGTATACATTACACTTATTTATACCTGTTAACTACCTGTTAACTATTGCTACTAATGATCTAAGTCTTCTACCATCCTGCAGTACCTATTGTAAAAAATAAAAATCAATTTGTTTTGTAACATATTTAAGTATTTTTCAAATACTATTAAAAAAAGTACAAAAAAGTATTTGAGACAAAGTTTAAATACTTTTTTTTATCAATTAGTAAATTACAACGTTAGCTCAGATACACAGTTTTTTTTAACACATTATTATAATCCTAATTTAAGAAATCAGTAAAGTTAGAGTTTAATTATTTTGACAACTTACTAAATTAATTACAATTAGTAGTTAAACATATTGATTCATTTTAATAATTTATGGAAATATGTTTGTAGTTACCTTATTTTTTGTTAACTATAATTATTAAATATTAATACATTGCAATTTAAATCAATTTTCAAAAACACATTTTTACGATAAAAGTTTAATTTAAGATAAATTTAAAATATTATGTAACTATCATTGTATCAATTATATCATAATAAATGTTTGTTACTTCTAAAAAACATTATTAGTTCAAAATAATTATTAGTTATATTAGTAGCGGCATATTGTATAAATACATGAGATTTTGGTAAATCGATTATTTTTATAATAATTTAAAATATTTAAAAATCAAATCGTAAAAATGCATTAAAAAAAAAGTATTCAAAACAGTAAAATAGTTTTTAAAATGTACTTAAAATTCAAATATTTGTATATATACAAGATATATTCGTAGATATTATTTAATACCTGAAAAAGAAAAAAAAATGCTGTTCATTTTAGTTTGAAACGATTTGAAATTTGAAATTTGAGTATTGAAACACTTAAATAGTTACAACCCTAACCCTTGAATTGTGTCTACAAGATAAACAATTCCCCACATAAGAAAAAAATTGTTTCCCTTTTAACCACTATGTTTTTTAACAAGTTATGATAAAAAAAAATTTTTTTACTTACATTATTATTATGGCACTCATAATAAATATAATATTATGATAATATGATATACAGCTCAAGAGGTGCAGTGTCATAACTCCCTTTATACACCACTGTTGAAATCACTATCGTATTAATTAAACTATTTTATTGTATGACTAATATCATAAATTTTTATGGTTTTATTCTCTATACCCTGAGCTACTCTCCGTATGAACACGGTAATATTGTGTATATTGTCTACGTAAACCCTACACGGGATCCAAATCGTTTTATCTTTACCGGACCAAGCGCTCAGCACACATATATTATACTTATATATATATTGATGTTGGATAATAACGAAATAATCCCAAAACAGCAGGTATTAAATACATTATTATAGTACTAAGGTGCAGGTGTGCATATTAGCCATTATAGGTATATATAACCGGTACGAGCAGGTATAAAAATATTGATTTCATTATAGTGAGATTTTGATTTTTTAAGGATAATATCAATATAATAACGAGTATTATAAGTAGGCACTTCATGTATATGATAATATTATTTACGTATAGCAAAATCGGTGAAGGAAGTTTGCAAGTCTTCGAATGTTTCATACCTCTTCTTGGAGAATTTATTCTTTTGGATTTTTTTGTGCCAACTATATTATTATTAGCATGCTCTTATTCTCCCCCCAATCCGGAAAATTCAAAGGAAGTCCGCGCGATGTGTGTGTTTATTTTATGCGAGTACCAACCTACTTAATATATGCTCGGAATAACTATTTGCGATATCTATATAATATAAGAATGTGAAATGAGTTTTTTTTACTAACGGCTTATCTCAAAAACTACTGAACCGATTTCGATAAATATATATATATATATATATCAATGCGACTAGAAAGTTTTTTTTTTTACTTTATTTGTTCAACCCCTGTAGGTTGCTATAGGGTGGCTCACATGCAAATTTCGTTTTGACTCACTAAGATCGAAATTTTTTTTGTTTAAAAATATACACTATACAGGGTATTGCCATTAGTTGCAAGAAAAAAAATAAAAACCAAATATAAATGGTATAGATTATACCAAACCACCATGCGTTGCTATGGTTTTTTTTTTTTTTTTTAATAAACATAGAGACATCATAAAAGTTTAGATAGTAGTTCAAAAATATTTAAAACGCTATATTTAGCAATCGGCCATAGGCGGATTGTCCATTTCGGTCGAATTAGTTCGCAATGCGCGGCAGACCGATGTCGATTTGCTGGCGTTAACCGAGGTACACTAAAACACAGCAAAAGTCAAGTTATACAGTCAGTATATTACTATAGTATGATAAAATTGCAAATATTATACAATTATGTTATAGAAAACTGTCACGGGTGCATGCGGTGGGGTGCTTACGGGTTCAGGGAACATAAATGTATGTGTGGGTCTCCGTTTAATAATATAAAATATTACATAATATTATTATGGTATCGTTCATCGAAGATGTTCTCGCCCCTTTCGCGGCGACGGATGAATAGACGGCTATAATAGACGGTCGTCCAGATTTACGACGGGATCTCGCTCATATTATGACTCAAAACACGACGTACGCATATCGTCATCATTACTTGGTTGCGTGTAACACATATACAATATTATAATGCTCTCCCGGTGTATAAACAGGGTTTAGTGCACCGAGCACGTGGTGTCCCACAGGAAGACGCGGTGCCGGGCGGATGCGCGCGAGCGGCGGCGGGAACCAGGTGGCCGGCAGTCAGTGTCTGTCTGTACGTCTGTCGCACGGTCCGGCGACGGTCGACGACGGCAACGGCGACGGCGACGGCGACCACGTGTGCGCGTCGTTTCGGTTCTTATCCCGCCACCGACGCCGCCGCTGTCTTATCCCTCTCAGCCACCCACTCTCTCCCACCTCACCTTCCCTGCAAACTCTCCTCGTCAAGTCCCTTCCATATTATTACGGTGTCTACAACGGTATAGGTCGTATATTATATTAATAATATTACATTATTATTTAGTCGTTCACGGTCGTTGTGTGTGTTCTTCTCTTTCGTCCGTCAATTCTACCCACTGCGGGCTCAGACCCATACGCGATATGCGTAGCTGGTATATATATATATATATTATATCGTAGTATAGACTAGACGACTACATTTTCGGGGACATCAACAACCTTCTGCAGAGTGTGTTATTACGACCATCATCTCCAGTCGCGTCGTCTCATCGTTTCCAGACGGTCAGACAGACGTCTGCGCGTGTATTATATATATATATATATATATATATATATATATCGAATTGGCAGAGAATCCGTTTCGCTATCACTGCAATGTTATATATTATAATGATGGTTAAAATTTCAGAATCAATTTTTTCGGTAAATTAGTGATTTAAATTTATTATATGGGTACGCGTTGTTCCTAGTTCTTAACCATTTATTGTACCTAATGAAAATAATTATTACTGTGCGATTAATATTATTTTCACTCTATTATTATAACTATATAATGTGTATTTAAGATTCTGATCGGAGCGACGAATGTATTGATTTTACGATGATGTGTTTGTGTATAAGTAGACAAAATTGAAACTTTGAGGGTGGTTACTAGTTGAATAGAAAATTGGATCTAGTGAGTCAAAGTTGAAAATTCACAATATTTTACTAAATAATTGGGATAAACAAAAAAAAAAAAAAAATTAAAGAAAAATGGAAACTTTGTGAGCAGAATCAGATTTTGACCAAATCGATTACGTATTTTTTTTTTTATGTAACTCAAAATCGAATAAACGTGGATACTTGAAATCGTGTTTATATTAGCATATTTTATGCACAATAGTTTGAGTTATTACTTAGTAATAAAAGCTGATAGACTGTCTTCGCTCAGACTCATTTTTCGTATGCAATTATTTATCATTGAACGAACTCAGATTTAGCACATATATTACAGTGGTAACTGAATGACGAGATACACTCGGCATCTACGATTGTATAGTAGAGCGTTTACGCGTTTACCTACTTTCCCTATATTTTTTCCATTTACAATATTGATGATCTTTACTACTTTCATTTAATTTTAATTTGTTGAATATTATTATAGAAATTATATAACTTTTTATTTTTTATTATAACCATATCATACCATAATAAATAATAATAATTAGGCACATCGACTTGCTACAATATAATATAATAATGTAAAATATATATATATATATATATATATATATATATATATATATATATATATATATATATATTGTAGGATCACCAGAACCTGACACTTGTGTCATTTCAATATTACTGTACATAGGTTTTGGTTTTTGTTTATTATTATTAAATTAAGGCTTTAATACCACAGCTGGTTATTAGTCTAGAGTACATTTGAAAAAAAGAGATCGATAAAAATAAATAGAAAACTACAATAATTGATGTTGTAACTTAATGACTATACTTATAGAGTACTACGAGGTTTTGGTTTTGTTTCTTCATAATATAGAATTAAAGTTTCAATATTAACTACAAACTAGTATATTTCATTGAACTGTATTATTAGATTTAAAATAAAAATGACATTATATAAATTTTAAATTTAAATATCATGTAATATAATATGTTTAAAATTATATGCCTGTATAATATGACTTAATCAATAGTCAAAAATTGATTTGAATATTTATTTCATGTTGGTACCTACATAATAAGTACATTTGCAATCGTAAAAGTAAAATATACAATGTGCTTGTATTTTATTGTTAGTCATTTTCGTTGAAATTGAGTAAATTGATCATTTGAAATTAATTTTATAACAAAATAAAAATAATAGTGATTGCAATACAATTTTTCCAAAATAGTACGTAAGTATATATGACAATATTATGGTTATACATTTTATGATAGGTACCTATTCTGTTCTTGAGAGTGTACAGCTCGGCCACTCACTCTGTCCAAACAAAAAATTTTTTTCGTCGTCGTTGTAAGAAATAAATTGAGTTTAACTTCAATCTGGTGCGAGTTGAAAAATAAATCGAATGCGATGTTTACATTTTTTAGTCACGATGTGTGATATTTTCGAAGAAAGTACAACACCACGTCGCTGTACTTCTATAAAGTTCTGTACACTGATTGCAGAAGACTCAAATACGTTTCGTGAAAAAAAAAGTCTCTTGAAACGAAGTCCAAATAATAATAAACATTCAGTATTTGCTGTCATGTCGATTGAATGATATGATTATTTGTTCGAACGAGCAGGTAAGGAGATTGTAAATAAATTATACAAAATGTATTATATGAGAAACATTTCGTTGGAAACGAATATGGAAAATAATTTAATATAATTTTTTTTTTGATCCGCTTACATTTAGGAATACTCCACTATCAAATCCGGGTACTTACTTATTGGAAAGTTAAAAAGTTACATTACAAGTAACTTTCTAACAAAAAAAAGTTGAATGCGTAAAAACAATAAGTACTAAGTTAGTTATTTTTGTAATCAGTGTGAAAATCTCGATTTTCAGTAATACTAGTATAATTATTGCTCACTGCAGTGTGTATAATAACTTATAATAGATTATAAATTTTAAGATAATATGAGCAAGACTTTTTTTGTGTTAGTTAACCTGGCAAGGCATTTATTTTGTCCAAAAAGTTTCTACTTCAAATCAACAAATCGAAAATTAAAAATCGCAATGATAAATGAAAATGTAATACATTTATTTCAGACTATCAGATAAAGATCTTCTTTCCTGATTATACCTAACCTAACCATCATAACAATCGACTTGGACAATTATTAGAAATCACAGTGAATTGACCGCACGTGGTTATATAGCAACTGGATAGGTGAAATCACACGCTTCACATACGCTGCTGTACTGTGCTTGATATTATAGAGCTATATCAACTAAATTGCTATAATATTATGCTTTTTCTTACGGTAAAATATTAAATGTGTATCATATACATAATATATTAACAGCTAGGTACATCATACGGTATTTACATCATCGTGCAGTTTCATCCGATGACTCGTGCGCAAAGCTTCGTCTATTCGCCGTTATGCAATTTTATTTTAATGCGCGGGCTTGCATGCGTCGTGTTTGTTTGTGTGTGTGTGTGAGTGTGTTAAGAACTATAATATAGATTGCGTCTCGCATTTACCGAATCCTCGTCGGAGCGGCGGTCTAACGGAACACCGCAACGTTCAGCTTGCAATTTGAAGTCGACCGTACCACGGGCACGTGATATACATTATATCATTATATTATTATAATTCAGACGACAAATATCGTTAGGACGCCTTAGTGTGATGTATAATATTCTCGCTTTGAATAATAATATTATGATATAGGCAATACACGTTTGCGTCGTCCGAATCGGGATATCGTAGCGGTATGAGTGTTATTATTGTTATTAAAAAAATATAATATAATATACGGTGATGTTAATAATAATATGTGACACCGAACTGCGTGGTGAAACGGTGTCGTCGGCGCGTCCTATTGTCTATACATCGTACGATAGGAAACTATTATACGCGTGCAGCGTATCTACCTACCGGGCCGCCGACGCCGATCGATATCTATACCTACGAAGTACCGTTCGTCTATACATTCTTATAATAATATTATATAATATTATATTATATTATGGCGTACCATACGACCATGTACCTAACCCACGTTATACCGCCCGGTATAATAAATATTATTACGATCACGCTGTATATGAACGGTGGCAGTGCCGTAGTCGGACGATTTTTCTTGAGGGTAGGAGGCATTCGATTTTTCTCTAGTTTTGCAATGCTACAATATCTACTTATCACCAGGTGACAGGTCCTGTTACTCTATGATCCTTTTGCTCATAAAGTGCTTGCTGAACATGCACTTTTTTCTTATGACTGTACAATATAATATTATGTTAGCAACTATTATGGTATACGTGCCAATGCGTATTAACATCTTTGTAAACCACGTATCAATGTATTAATTAACAAAAGTATATCAATAGGTGTTGTAAACATAATACGATTCCTTTTTTATTCAAATAGTATTACCGACAAGATTATAACTTATAACTTTAATCAAACTTGTAATAAAATATTTAAAACGAACCATTGTTGATTTCACACAAATGGGATAGCCAAAGAGATTATAAGGAAGAAAAAAATTAATCCGATTAATGATATTATTACTTATATAATGAAGTTCTGTACACTATGCTACGACAGTAAGGCACATCGAAAAAAATTGCACGGGGGAGGGGGGGGGTACGTGCCTCCAGATATGCGGAGCGATGAATTACTGCAGTTACGTGAGAAGGGTTGCCCGCAAAAACTCATCATAGACTAAGATATACGTTTGAAATTTTATATGCATACGTGGGGAGAGGGTGGTGGACATGGAGTATAGTGAAGTGACGAGTCGCGTACAGACGTCACCGCGGTGGTTATAATAATATATTATATTGTCATTATTGTACACGATAATAGTATATTATTATTAAACATACGACTATAATAAGAGTATAGTGAATACTCGCGCACGCTGCAGCCAGACCTCGCGCTGACGATATATTACATCGCGTTTATTTCTAGCCGCGACTTTGTCCACCACCACCACCACCACCACCACCACCACCTCCACTGCCAGCCGGTTGATTTATAATACGCCACTGCCGTAATAGGAATTATTTTCATACGAAAGGACCATGTGCTGCGACGTCGTGCTGGACCCCGCGGGCGTATAATATACACACGGAGGGATAAAGATGCGCGTAGAAATGTAGAATATTATAACATAACACTAAATCTTCGACCGTCGTCTGGACCCGGTCACAGACATAACAATACTCTGCTATAATACGCGCGGGATGTGTCTGAATGATTTGACTAAATAAAGAAGGATTTAAAACAAACGATTTTACAAACGGTCTAGTACGATCAAAATAATAATATTATATTCTCCAAATATAGACATAATTATTACCCATTGTTCCCACGCCACGCCGACCGCCGTCCGATATAATATTAAAATCGATATTCGTACCGTTCGTCAATCGCTACCTATTATATTATTAATATTACAATAACGTCGTTATATAATAGATAATATTATAAATAAAATTTTAATTAAAAATAAAAGTAATATTCAACAATTATGGGCTAAAATCGTATGTGACTGGGTATGATGTGCGTTGCGAGAGAAGATGACTGTCATCGTTATAATATTAATATTTCGAAACTGTTGTTTGCATAATTTTTTTTCTATGTATAATATTTATAATAATATGTTATGTTAATATGCGTATTGTGTTTTTGAAGACGTGTGAACGTGACGATTATTGTTCGAGTTCAAATGTTTTAGAAAGGCGTAGGTGCTTTTTTTTGTCATTTTGGGATCTTAATCTACGCGAGTATAAAGCAAAAGAATCTATTACAATTTGTATACATATATTTTGTTTTCCCGTTTAGGTAATCGCGTGAATACAATTTTTTTGTTTGTTTTAATACTGCTGCAATCTAATGGTCACTATGCACAAAACCGGAAAAGAATTTGTTTTGACTTCGGAGCAACGGTAACGGCTTAAATAATATATTTATACATACTATATTAAGTGAGACTTTTAAGTGCTTATACACCCTATAAAATGACCAAACTGTTATTGAATGCATGCAAGTTGAAATATCAACTTAGTAACATTAAACTTTTACCTTATCGCATATCTGATATATTATTATTTAAGATATTCAATACTTACTATAATAGTATTTTAATTTATATTTATACCGTCATCGTTCATGTTTGCGTGTAATAATTAACATTTGTGGGTTTAGTTTTCTTTTTTAAATATTTAACTGTGCGGTCGCGTGTGCGAATCATCGTTATGACAAAATCATGTATCATATTTTTTTTCCTGAAAAGCATATTTTATATTGTTTACAGCGCGCAGAGAATAAAGATAGGTAAACCGTTGTACAAATGCGTGCACATAATATTTTATATACGTTTAACTTTATTGTTGTTTTGACATTATACAAAACTTATAGTTTTATTTTTGAAATGAAAAGAATAAACAAAATACTTAAACCATTTAATGGCGCTTAATAAAGATTTTCTAGAAGTATATTGTATTTTTATTATTCAAGCAAAATAACTAATACAGTATTCCTTTATTATTATGCATGTATACCTATTAACTATACTTACATTAGCATAAGATTTTAAAACAATATTTATAAAAATGGCATTAAAAAGTGTAAACTCGAAGAATATTATATCACTATAATGCGTTCATATTATTTCAATTGTGTTGCGGTGTAAAAAACACGAATAAAAGTAAATTGAAAAACGTTTAACGACTCCGGAATTTTATTTTATAAAATATATTCATACATATACAATGAGTAAAATAAATAAATTTAAATTTGTAAAAACTATTTCATTTGTATTTTTACAAAAGCATAGTTACATGTTATGTAGGTCCCGCCGTGTTATTGATAAACTTATTCAAGTCATATATTATGAAAATATTAAAAGTTTGACTGTATTTAATGAACACAACATTAGAATAAATTATGATTGAAAACAATTTTAGTGATGATAAACCTGCCGTGTTTCAATGTATATAGATCATAGACAGTCTTTAATTTGAAAAAAAAATGTACTTCGTGTAACATTTTTTTTTAGTGCCTGTTTATAATTATACCTATTCGACTTTACATTTTTTGAAACTGTTGAAAATAAATAATGCGCGTAACTACTATACTTGTCTATTATGGCGCTATTTCATACATCTACATCATATCACTACAGCTCACACTTATAATTGGCCAAATAAATGAGTAGTTGTATCCGTGCGCAGTTATTTATATCAGATTTAAAATAAAATGCGGTTTTCCCACCGATTGCCACCGCAGTCGCTGTAAAAACTACATAATAATATGTAATTGTAGATTTGTATTAAGTGTCGTAGTCGATCGTCGGTTTTGTCTTTTAAAAGTTTTGGGCTGCGAATCGAAGGGACGCACTAGGACAGTTCAATATGATTTATCGACAAGACTGCGGACGCACTCGAGCTATGAAAAAGGTAAAAATTAAAAATGGGACGCACACGGGACACACTTCTATTGTAATCGTTTAAAACGTTTAAAAATGAGTTTATTTATTTTTCGCGAAGCGCGCACAACGGCGTATAAAATTATATGGTACTCACTACTGCAAAACGCGTACCTGTATATATGTATGATTATTAAAATAATATCTAATATTATGTATTCGGCTCGCAGCGCTTTGGGAAACTCCAGATGAAACGGTCTTAACCTATTATACGTGTGCAGGCATCAAACTCGAGCGGGCTTAACCATCGCTGCGGGATGGGTTCTTTTTTTAACTCTTAATAGTACTTAGGTTTACATGTTATTATTATTATAAATTATAATACACCGCCGCTGCGCGCATATACGTGTACGAAACAATTCGGTCCGCGAAGCCGAACTTTTAGTTTGTCTATTTGCCGAGGTTCGGTCGTTTATGTTTTAACGAACGTGAGACGAGTGCCGAATTATAATATAAAAGGCGTTTCGCAAGTTTTGGGGTCACGAGTTTTGGAGTCTTTGAGACAGCCGCAAATGTGATGTGGCTGCGGGGTCCCACAATGTACGAGTACGACGTCTGCTAGCAGCAGGATCAAAAGTAAGACTTAATTACAACCCCGAGAACGAGTGAGAAGGGCGCTCGCACACACTCGATCGCATATATTATACTAATACGACTCTTGCACGTATGTGTGTGCATAAAATTAACGTTCTTTTATATATAGTACATCGTACATGATAATAATTAATTAAGGCCTAGTTTCCGCCGTTGCAGGTAGGTGATGTGGTTGTCTCGTTGTCGAGGAGTTTCTAAATATATATTATTATATAGGTACACGCGTGTGTACCTCCCCGATACATAATATGAATTTAGTATGAGACATATTGACATGGTGATTCGTTGAAAAAATAATATTATATCATGTCTATGAGATGTTCTGCGGTAATTCAATGAATAATAATATTGTGTTATAATAAAACACAAACCTATAGACCTTCTGTTCGTCGAATGTAACATATAATATTATCTCTAGGTCCTATAAAATAAAATCAGTATAGGAACAAACCGGATTATTCACTAAAATATGCGATTCCGTATTTCTTCTCATAACTACACCGTTACAATTTACAAGGAATACCAGCTATTGCAGTGCTTGTGATACCATTAGAATTGGTTAACTTAAAATGGAATTAAAATATGTGATGCGCATCTGATATCATAATAATATATTAACACAAGAACTAAAAATTTAAAATGAAATACATAATACCTTCTTTTTTTCTATTTTGAATCACCACATGAGGGGAGACCTCATCCTTAATTCCCTATAAGGACTACTTTCACTGCAATTGCAAGTAGGTATTTCAATATATACCTATTATTATCAAGTTAAATTTTATTTAAAAATTGATTTTAATTTTGTAAAACGTCTAATATTATAGTGGCCGTGTTTGCGTTATGACACGTATTTAGATAAAATTCAACCTTTTATGTCTACAATTTCTGATATACACAGTTATACAAATAATAATTTTTTAATTATTAAATCTCGAATATAATTTATTGTTTATATAATAAGTTATAACAAAATGGTCTTTGTATATTATTACAATATTACTGTTAATGGTGTTATCTCTTAAATGCCCAAAAACCATTATATAATAAATTACTTGTATGAAGTAGGTAGTGTAGTATCTCTTAACTCATTTCCCTCGATGTATCTTAGACGTAGCCAAAGAATACAAAACAAAACAAAACAAAAAAAAAAATTACGAACATTTAGATTATTATTGTTATTATTACACGATCGAACTTTCGAGGGAGTCCAAAAATAACATTCGTTAATTTCGACGCAGCACACGCATATTAATTATATATATTATACACATGAAATAAGTACGTCTCGGTATATACTTGTGCGGCGCCAACTACAGAGTAGATTTAACAGCTGATTTCTTTTTAACGTTCGCTTGGTAAACGCCTCATATATTATAAAATGAAGTATGCCGTTGCTGTAGGTTACGACGCTTTAATTTAATTTAATATTATTATAATAATGATATGACGTACCTACCGACATGAATTTAATTACGAACGACACTACTAACTATTAATTAACACAAAATTATAAATACAATTATAAAATTATAAAAATTCTGATATGGACTACATTTTCCGTGGTTTACAATAAATAAGAATAATAAAAAAAAAAAAAATACGGGCTAGAAGAAACATTACACACAATATTGTTTTAAATATAACGGCTGTTTATATAACACGTATTTTTATATGTCATTATGTCATCGGATATAATAATTTATTAATTTATGCTTAGAAACTATCTGAGAAAAGTATTCTGTTTTATACTGTGAAGTGATATAGGTGGCTGTTTAAAAATTAAAAGTTGACAGAGAGTTCACTAGCATTATATGATTGCGGAATTGAGCGAATTTTATGTTTTCCATAACGTAACACTTTAATGTCAATTTTTTAACGTCAAAATACATTTTTCGATATAATGAGTATTTGCTGTTAAAATATTCACCCCGCTATATTCCAATAATATACGCAATGCGCAAAACGGATTGCGATATTAAAAAGTTTAAATAAAAAGTTTTGTTATGAAGAAATATTAAATGATAACTTGTGGAATTTGATCAATCAGTTGTAGTGGATTGTGATTCACGTGTAGTTTTCACTTGAGTAAAAACATAATATATTATTATTTCGTAATGTTAATGAAATCCGTTGCTAATGAAAGGTATATAATATTATATAGATAATAATCGTACAGGAAAATGTTCGTTTTTTCCGAGATTGTACGACGATTCTGTCAATATAAGCCGTAACATGATAAATATTTATATTATGTATTATACATATCTAATCGATTCGTCTCGGCACAATGCCGTCTTAATCTGTAACCACTGAACGTAGAATAATATGTTGTATAATAGTCTATGCGCTCGCACACGACACACATCGCGAATAATATTATAACTGCACGACATAAATTATAAATATAATATAATATAAAAACAGTGATCGTGTCGTCGGTACGACCTATATAATAGTAATATTATGTACCGTGGACTACATGATGATTCTAACAAGTGAGAACGAACACTCATTATTTCACAAAGTTACAGGTAGGCAGTGCATGCAATTCTATAACGTTTTATATAACCCTTATGTTTGTTGGTAAGTGGTAACCCACTACATCGACTTAAGCTGAATGAATATCAAATATTGATCGAATTTTATAAATACATTTACATTTTGAATATCGCTGTACACAAGCGAAGTAGACAGAATCGTATATCATTATAATAAAGTGTGTGTACGGTAAACACGAGTTATATAACGAGTAGCTATCTAGTGGGTATCTCGCGAATTGGCGGTCCCCTGCTTGAGTCTTTTCCGAAAGTTTCCAAAAAGGTCAACATTTTTCGAAACGACGTTGTGCGAGTGTTCCCTGGCGGACAGCGTTGAGACGGTCGCCTGTACGTACATTCAACACGATACACCATAATATAAAAGCGTCCGTACAAACAATAACAACAATATATTATCTGCAGCAGCGCGTACACGCGACGAAGACGGTTTTTTTTTTTTCCATTTATAATATATTTCGCACCCACCCGGACACGTCACGCCCCCGTCGTGTCCTGTGTCCTCGGACACGACGACGTTTCGATATTATTCAGCTCGTGTTTACCGCCGCGAACGTGTGCGCGTGCGCGAGTGTTTGTTCGTGTGTGTATGTGTGTGTGTGGAAAACAAAAAAACCGAATCTAACGTGTCATCGTTTTCTGCGCTTATATGTGTATATAATATATCTATGTATAAAAAACATATATATATATATATTCATTTTTTTTTCTTTTACAAGAGGAGCGCCCGAACAATAGACGACGACCGTGGCGGCGGCGTGTGCGTTTTTTAATGACTGCTATGTGATGTCACGGCGTTTGGACGTCTCAATCGTCTCTTCTCGTCTCCTCCGCTCGTACATCACGCAGGTACCTACTCACACATATAAATTATAAAATGTATATATATACGTTTAACCGGTCAAATTTATAATAGCTAAAACGGCCTGCCGAGTTGACTGGTACTTTCACGCACACGCATCACGTACCTATACCCTGGTTCGTGCTCGACCGGCTCGTGCAAAAATTTCGACGGCCAACGGACCGACCGACCGACCGACGGCGACTATTATAATACGGTAAGTACGATATATGCCTGTATATTATTGTATATTTATATACAAATATTATTATTATTCCTTATAAATATAATATATGCAATTCCTCAGTACCTGTGTGTGTGTGTGTCTCTCTCTCTCTCTCTCTCTCTCTCTCTCTATCCGTCCATGCACGCACTCAGTCTCTCTCACGTGACGTATTCTCTCTCGATCTATCTGCGTCCGTTCATTTTGAGATGAGCGTTCGCGGCGCACGCACTATTATATTATATAAGTGACTGTCGGACACTACACGATGAGTGTCGAGTGAATTTTGAATACGTACGTTGAGCGACAAAACGTAATAATATCTATTATTATGACTCTGAGTTGAATACAATATATAGCAACACTCGAATCATGCGTGCATTTAAAGAGAAAGACGAAATTAAAGAGGCATAGTATACTTTTTAATTGAATCTGCTAGAGGTGATGAGAAATAAAGAACAAGAAAATTTCCGGTTTCATCATTATCGTTATTATATATATATATATATGTATAATGTATATACACATATTATTTAGCTAGGTAGATAATATTATTATATATTATCTATATATTATACTATACTTGGAGGGGGGGCATCCTATTGGAATTTTTCCTACACAATAACGTATAACTTATAAATTACGATTTTCAATCGATAATATACCACCGACTAAAGTGTATTTTATATTTTTGTGTTTATTATAATATTCCATTCATACAGTTATTTTATTTTTTTATGCACATTTTACTTTTGTATAATTTCTATATTGAAGATTGTTTTTATACGCGACAGAATAAAATATATAAGCTTCGTTTACTGTAATACTGACGATTGGTTACAATACTCACAATAAACAGATATACATATATTTCCCTTAAATTTATTGTCTTGACCAATTTTTACTGCATAACACAACTGTGATATTATAATATCGTATATGCGCAGAGCCAAAGAAATCAAAAAAAGAATAAAAATATCTACATTGGTATTTTTAGTGCCACCCTCTGAAACTTCGGCAACTTTCTCGGCGCACCGATGAACTTTTGCGAAACGACTTTCGCTATGATTATTAACGAAATAATGCGATAATTTAATAACAACGATTTTATGAATCTATTATAATAATATACCGGAGAGAATAGAATTTAGAGAACAAAGTCACTTTTGAGAGCACAAATCTCGTATGCATTCTGTATATAGTACTTACGAGTTACTACGACGATAGGTGTACACGTTATAAAAGTATATGTGTGAAATGACATTGACGCTGCTCGACTCTCGGTCATCATATTGTAACTCGCGATGTATACGTAAAAATACATTATTTTTTTTTTTTTATTATTGTTATTATTATTGATTCTGAAGCCGCGACAACAGTGATTATTGGCTTTTGACAATTAAAAGGTTAACACGGCGAAAGTGATTAATACTACGTTTTACGATATGTAGTATGTACAGAGTACAAAAAAAAAAAAAAAGAAGGATACAAGAGAGGAAATTATTATATAGTACAATATTTTAACACATATTATGCGATTGACTTAATTAAATTTTATTATTTAGTCAGTTTTAAGAATCTGATTATTTTTTCGATGTTGTCAGGATCGGGGCCTAGTGCTTCGTGGAGGCAATCAGCTATTTCGAGATTGGTTCTTGTGTCGCTGTAATTTCGGCAGAGGCATAGATATGTTTAATCGTGGGCATTTCTCCGCACATGTGGCATAGGCCTGGTACATTATTATTATGTATTGTACAAAACTACCCGTAGTGTTCTAGCGGTTCCGCTGTCACGGTGGAATATCCATCACATATCATATAACGATTACACCGAGTTCACCTGTATGACCTGTACTCGTAATAGCAATTGCTGCTGTCCACGGTGCCTATAATGCGATTAAATAACGTGTTATCGTTATCGAAGTCGTGGCCGGTAGGTGATATGTCGAGTCGGACGTACGCGACGTCATAAATAATGTCGTGAACGACTTCGCATCGGTTCCAGACGCGTCTTTGTACACGACGCAGCAACTGCACCGCAGTCGCGAAGCTTTATTGTCGCGCAGACCACACGTGACGTGCGAACCACAACGAACCGTTTACGGACGAGACGAATACGCGATACTCTCCGCCAGCCGCGACGAGTGTTAAAGCATAATTGAAACTACAAACGTAAATGAGTACGCCGGGTGATCTGATATATTTTAACAACGTGCCACATTTGTCATTTCAGAAAACACTAATGGTACAGTTTCCCTGCAGCGTCAACTACACCGAACACAGTCGGCGTCTAGACGTCCAGGCGTCACTGTCGCCGTGCTGTTCCGCTGTTTGACGCTGCAGGGAAACCGTACAGTTTTGAAAATATATCGTTTTTTCACACAACTTCAAGTCGTTACAAAACAACATTTTTGAATAAAATTATACTTTAACTATTCTTTTTTTTTTTTTAATGTAGTTATTATTTTTGAAATTTTTTACCCTTTTGAATCGTGACGTTTTCAAAAACGTTAACAGTTTCTGAAATAATGACTGTCTTACCGTCCGATGTTCAACGTGTGCACGACCGTTTATTTTTTTTTCGTTTAAGTGCCCATTCTATTAGAACTGTTAGGAATTTCCATCCAAAACGAATCGTTATTTCACGCATATATAGGTCGGGTTTTGAGTTGCGGCCAGCATAGCTTTTGAAGAGAGCCGATTGAAAAATTAGTTGTAAGGAAAACCGACACTCGTCACGTCAAAGCATTCGGTCTGCACGCAATACAATGACAATAATAACGTTATGTGGAAAACGAATCGTGTGAGTTCATTGTATCGAACTACCAACTATCGGTTTATTATTATTGTTATTGTTCACTGGAAATCGGCGGTTACACTTATGAGCGCAGTAATTAATATTGCACGTGAAAATTGGCACGCGGGTTGCTCGAGTGTATTAAACATAACACTGGATATTCCGAGAAACCGTGTCCCGTCATCCTAGCTCGTCTGCTTTTCCACATATATTGTCACGTCATTTAACGTGCCCGAATGTACGCGTACCGAATATTAAATAATAATATGACTTAAAAGACATAAAATGTATGTACGAGGCTAAAATATTAATCGCCCGATGATACCGTTTGGTTATGGTTCTACCTAACGATATTAAAGTTTTACGCGGTTTGCGGCAGCCCGGCACGCGCTATTTATCATTGAATTCAAAAGTTAAAACAATGGGAAATACTTGAGTGAAATGTATCTTTTAAGCCACTGTAATAGTAGTATAAAATTTGCATGTTCTGAGTCGTTTCGTTTTTTTTTTCACGCGGTAATTTCATCAAGCTCGACCGGGAATGTCTACCTTGAAGGACGCTGATTTTACTGTATTATACACATCGCACGGAGATTATACAGTCGCTGTCCACACATTTGCCCCTCGCGCAAAAACATTAAGCGTATTTACATTTTACAGGGAGATTTCAAAAACTTTGTCCGCGATATTCCTGCTTACATAAAAAAATTATTGTATTTCAAGATTACGGGGGAATTAAACACTTGAAATTGGTTTTCCGCCCTTACTCGAAAATATTTACCGTATGCACAGCAATACTACTTTTTTTTTTCTACACAAGCGTTTTCTGATTTGTTCCAAACCTTCTAATATAATTTTGAAAATATTTACTGTAAATGCATTATCATACATGTTGGTTATACTGTAATTTATATATTTTCAAGATTATATTAGAAGGTTTAGGACAAATCAGAAAATTACTTGCGCAGAAAAAAAATATTGTTGTGCATACGGTAAATATTTTGACTTTATTATAACTTGTAATGTACGACGTATGTGTTAGATTTGAACTTAATGACAAATCATTGTAAACAAGAAAGTTTTCTAAGAGAAGACTGTCTGTCAACCTATATTTACGTACTAAGTATATTATATTTTGTATTGTAATTAAATCAATTTATTTTACAATTAGTAATTCAGTAACCTTCTAAATTATAAATAATCTAAAATTTTAACATTAAACAGTGTGTTGTATATAAGTAACCGTAAATTCTAATAAATTAATAGTGGCACGATGAGTGTCTTCACAACGATCATGCCGTTCATCGTGTTGTTTATAACTCAATCATGAGTTATATAATTTAAATACATAAATAATTATAATATTATTATGTATATTTGTGTTATTGAAATTAAATCAATTGTTTTTTCAAGTTTTCTACATTTTTGCTTAAGCATCGTATGAAATTTTGATCGTACCTAACGTGATGCATTTAAGTTCGTTGCCGTATGTGCATTGTATATGTTCTATAGTACTCATACCATTAAAATTCAATTCGCAACCAAAAGCCACCCCTAAAGTTGAAAATGGAAGCATATTTAAGGCGATGACAGGCAAAAAAAAGAAAGTATTTCTTTAACTACATGGACACTACTTCGGACAAGTAGTTTTATTAGTTGAAACAACACACAATTGTAAAATTAATTTATATTCGTCGTTTTGTTCAGAATTTAAAATATTTTAAATACCCTTATATATACATACAAATTATCTAAGTACTTTTTGTCTCTATATGAGATCTCTTCCGAGACCGGGAATCATTTATATATTTATTTATTAATATTATAAACGGATATTAGTCATAGATAATCACACAAAATTGTTATTGAGCATATTTTATTCGATGAGGTACCAAATTTGAATACCGTGAATATCATCTGCTTGGAATTCCATCCGTTCAGTCCTAGTTCCCGCGGACTTAAATCTCGGATACAAATGCACAAGTTCCCGTCAAATTCAATCTGTAGATTTTTTTTTTTTTTTTTTTTTTGGCACATTAACGTTGCACGCGTGCAGTACAACTCTCTTGTCACGGTGATGTGTGTACAAAATTAAATTTCAAAACATTGAACATACTAAAGGATTGTGATTTCAACTATAGCCAGAATCACTTGAGTGTTAATATCATACGACCGGCAAACGGATAAGCCTTTCCGGTTCGAATTTTTTTAGTTTTTACGTACACCGTCGTGCCGACCACCACAGACGCGTTAACGTGCGTGTGTGATTGCAAGTAGAAACGTTAACTCTCCGGGTGGTCATTGCGCACGGGAAAACGCGCACGACACCGTGACGAATGTATAATTTTCCGGACAATTGAACTCCGCCCAATAACAGACCGGCATGGCGAGCTCGGAGACGACACGTGCTCATCGTCGTCAGTATCACGACCATCGTGCTACCAGTTTTTTAGTTAAAGTACACGTCAAAACTGGGCTGGTAATAGGTACTGTACGTTTTGGGGGTACACATTAGACTAAAACAAAACAATAAATATAATACACTGAAACACATGATAATGTAAGGTAGTTCACGATTTATCGCTGAACAGATGGTACAACTGTGTAAAAATATTTTTTATCAAAAACCGAAATGATTAAAAAATTAAAAAATACGTAAATATATAAAAAATCAAATTTCAGTTACATCATTATTAAAAAAAAAAAAAACTATGACAAGGGAATAAATATCATAAAAACGTTTTTGTTCGACGATGAAGAGCTGTGATCCGCTCGTGGTGTCTTCTGGGTAGAGCTGTGCGATTATTTTTATTAATCGAATATTCGATTATTTTTAACCAATGATAAATAATCGGTTAATCAAATAATTGAATAATCGAATTACACAGTATTTTTTAATCGATTATTATTTATTATTAAAACAATAAAATAGACAAACATGAAAATATAATTATAAAAGGAGGTGTTAAAACTTAAAAGACGAACACCAATCTTAAATTTAATTCTTAACGATGTTGAATTTATATCTGCATTTAAGCATTCGTTGAATAAGTCTTAAGTTTTTAGCGTTTACATAAAAAAATATGTTCAGCGAAAAGGAGTGGAAAATCATAAAATATTGTGTTTGTATTATTTATTGCGACTAAACACTAAACTACTGAATCAAAACGGAGAATGATAGAAAAAAATATTACCTACTATTATTACAACATTATTGAGTATTCGATTGTAAATTATAATACGGCGATTATTCGGTTAATCGATTACTATATTCGAGTATTCGAGAATTCGATTATTCGTCGATCAAGTAATAATCGTACTATACTCTCAAAATATTCAATTAATCGATTATAATAAAAAATTGTACAAATAATCGATTATTGCGGAAAAATAATAATCGCACAGTCCTACTTCTGGGTATTGACTACTGATTATAAAAAGATATCTATAAAAAAGGTATATGTATAATAATATAATGTCCAACGATTGAATTTGTATTACATGTAATAAATTGTATGATGCACTCAAATATTATTATGTTATTTTTCTATAGTCGGCTATATTTATGTATCAATACAAAATCAATATACTGTCGAGTCTCAGTAACTCGAATACCAATAATTCGAAAACCTATCGAAACTCAAATTTGTTTCACGTCTCTTGCCAATGTCTATACTCTCAATGATGTATGACTCACAATGTCATGTATAAGTACTCATAACTCGATAAATACAAGAGTCAAATTAAATTTGATCCTCTTTGAAACTCGAGTATTATCTACCTCCATAGCTATCTAATACAGAAGAAAACGTCTGCCGCTGTTAATAATATGCACCAGCCAAATCTGATAACCACGGAATACAATAATAATATTAGGGTTTATGCATTTATAAATATTATAAATTTATAATGTGTTAGGCACATAATTTTTTTGGCCGGTCGTGAACTAGTCTACCGAAATTTGCTTGCCCCGATCCCTCCCACGAAACCGAAATAAATTACAGTCATTACAATATACGTTATTTTTACACGTCGGTACACAAGTGCAGTAAGTAAGCACAAAACTACAATATTGTACTCATCGTGTTTTGAAGCACTCATCACTCTGCAGCAGCTGGTGTCGTCCGGACCGACTATAATATTATTTCATACGATGGTTATACTTCTGCAGTGTTATACTACCGAACGAGATAATTCCGGCAAACGGACGAGTGCATAACAATATCGTAATCCACGGATTATACAACATTGTAATTATTAAAACAGAAAAGACACATTATCATATACGAAATTATACAGATTTTCGTAATTTTCCTGTCGTAAAGTCGTCGATAACCCGCAGTACTACATGCAATTCTATAACATTTCGTTATCAGCCTTACTGTGTTTACGCAATACACAATATAATAATATACATTTATAAAGTCGAAGTCGTCAGAGTCACTTCAGATCGAGACCATAGCTTATTAATATATAATTTAATATTGTGGTATTATTACGAGAAAAAATATTGGATTTCAATCGTCTGATACAGAATGAAAAATTGTTTATACATTGAAACTAATTTGATTTCTTATCCTCTACCTCCGACATTCTACCATGCCATGCGATTGCAAGATATTTTCTTCGTAATAATAATATATTATAGGTTAAAAAAAAAAATAAATAAATAAATTGTTGCGAGTTGGACACTTATATATAAAATACTATAATGCTCGTTGGAAATAAGACGTTTTATAATAACATTGTATTGTATGATCGCTACTTGTACGTATATACCAGGTATACTATACCTACATTGACATATATATATATATATATATATATATATATATATATATATATATAAAATGTATATAGACAATATATTTATATGCAATGTAACTATTGTAATACAACGAATATAATAATAATAATAATAATAAAAAAAACGATTTAATGATTTATTGTATACGATTCCAAGATCTGCTGTGGATTTCTGCAACTGCGAGCGCTGTAATTGGTTCGTTTTCCACGAAAATTAACAACAGCGATACCAACAGAAAATGCTGGAATGCTTGGTAAAAAAAAAAAGCTCATTTTCCCAGACTATCTGGCTTAGTACGACAAAATTCGTACAATATGCTATGTTATAACTCATTTTGTAATATTTTAATACATAACAAAATGTACGCAGGCATACGCACTTTGCATACATACAGACGGCGTACCCGATTCGACGATTTGTTTTCTTTACGATTGTTCACGTTTGGTTTCAATGACATCTGCACCGCAGGTACCGCGGTTATACTCTTTGATTCAGACCACAAGAATAAAAACTTAAATGTTATACGTATATAATATCTGAGCACAGAGTTCAGATATCGTTGTGGTTATGCGGTTATTAAATTTCATGCCTACGAAAAAAGAAAAACTACGTTTTCCTCACAAGTATAATATACAATACAAACGTGTTGCGAGAGCGTATACGACTGTAATATTATAGGACGTATTGAAACTGCCAGCAATTATATTATTATTATTTTTATTATATATGTGACCAGTTACTTATTTGATAACAGTTATATTTAAATAAAATGTATATACGAGATACCAATTAATATTTTTGATCCATTACCATGTTATGTGTAATGGTGAATAATGCATATGATACATAAGAAAAATACAATATCGCAGCATTGGATTGGGTGGTTGGAGAAGGGGGAGGAGGTAAAATCACTTGGTATTCTATGCAATCCATTATGTTAATAAATCAAATAATAAATTAGTAAGTGAATAGCTTTTATGATTACACACTCTTCAGTAGGTATACATATATTATATCATGTAAATAGGTATTAACATTATATTAGAAATGTTTAAAGAACTATAAAAATGTAATGATAGCTCAGCGTTACACTCAATTCTGCTTTAATAAATTAATCTTTAATCGCATAAAAACATCCGTAATAAAAGTTTGTGCTGACCTGTTATCTCCAACTCTCCCAATTACCTCAAAATATTTTTTTTTTTTATGAAAATCAATTTTTGGATCCATCTATGAATTTATATCAATAATTAGGCTACTCATATAATGTAAATATGTAATTATATTTTACAGTGTAAATTATAGGCTGTTGCATTGGTCGGCGGTACGCAATATATAATACATATAGATAACGATTTTGGTTGGTTTCTGGCGATTATTCGTATGTATTTGTAGCGCTTATCAATATATATAATAACTAATAAGTCGTTCGTTGATTGTCTATAATATGCAGACGCTCAATCGAATTTTCTGCAAACGAAATTTTTATATTATATAACATTTTTTTTTTTTACATTTTTCCCATGCATTTTAAATATTTACTAATTTTAGACTATCAACTGAAACTTTATTTATATAATATTATTAATATGTTACTGTGATCGTATTACGTTTTATTGTTAAAGGGATTTAATTACGAGGTGGGTACATATGAGTATGTCTACTCAGGCATATAAAACTGTTAACCGCACTATACGAGGTTAATGTTGGAAAACACACCGTCATAAAACTACACAAAACTAAATTATAATTGTTATTTAAAGAGAAGATAAATCATAAGATTTTTTACGCATATAAATACATAATTTTCTGTTTTGTTTTTTCCTTCTTTTCAGACGGTTTGTAGTTTTGTAAGAGTAGGCATATCAATTATGTTAAGTTAGGAGAAATCAGAGATATGATATATGTAATAGTTATTTCAGTCCGCTCAGTGTTATAAAATACCGTAATGTCTGTAATCAAACGATTAGGTATACAAAAACCAAACCGAAATATGTGATATTCGATATAAAAGTCGAATATGCAACAGTCAACAAGTTTGAAAGTTTACGACCTATATGCGCATGATCATCACTTATTGTTTATACTTCATTTTATGCAAACTATAATATAATAAAAATGTTATATTATATTTTTCAGTTACGTTATACTCTGTGGTATATTACAGACAGTAATTTGCAAATATTTCATGATACATAAGTAGGTAGTAGATATAAAGCGGGAATCGTATTTAAGCAAAATAAGTTATTAATATTAATATAGGTCAGGATGATGATGCAAATCTGGTGAAACCACAAATTATTATTGTAATAAAACACTACCATCACGACGAGAACATTGCAGGTCATAGTCCATCATAGATGTTCATTTGGCCTTCTCTGCTAAGGTGACAGTTAAAGGGTTGTGCCGTGTGTGTGCACGCGGGTAATTGACGATCCGGATAGTTGTATTTGATTATTTGTGTTTGTTTTCTTTTTATTAATTAAAATGTTTCGATCATATTTTTTTAAACCATTTTTTAATTGTAACAGTTTTTGTCTCGAAGTTGATCTATGCAATTTTACGCTCAACTCTTTTGAATTTAAAGTAGGTGTTAATGAGTTATCCACGGTAGGAGACATTAAAAAAATATATTTTTGTGTGTTTTGGTTGTTTTATAAATAATATTCCCATTATATTTAAACGCATAGTTATTTATTTATTTATTTAAACTTGTATCATAAATCAGAATGCTCGTACTATTATAGTAATATAATGTTTAGTGTGTGCACATTTGTATACAATTGGGCAATTTTCTAATTATTCAAAAAATATTTAAACACAATTTTATTTTAAAATTATTAGTTTATTTATTTTAAAAATATATTCGAATAATGCCCTGTATTATTATAGACTGAATATGAATAGATAGTCATCGTGATCATTGTATCTTTATTGGTAGGTAAAACAATAATACAAGTATAAATGTCGTATTTAATACTTTTGGATAATTTATTGGTTTTTTTTGTTATAAGTAAAACTTTCATTGAGTGACTCATATATTTCAATCTCGATTATGCAAATTATTGTAAGTAACTATAATACATTCTATTCAATTTAAAAACTATTATGTGATACTATTACATAATTCAATTAGTAAAAAATAAAGATTTTATCATACTCAAAAACTATTTTAAATAATTAGATTTATGTTTATTGAAATACTATATAGTTGTATAATATAATAATATATATTTATGGGTATTTACTATTAAAACTAAATACATTAACTTTTTTATTTCCATTTTAGAAATATATCTTATTAATTAATGTCAAAAGCTTGTGTAATTTTATATTAAGCTCAAATTTATTTTTAATTATATATATATATATATATATATATATATTACAAATATTTTGGACATAAAAATGGAATCATAAAAAAAAATCACGAGTATAAGTTTAAAACACAATGACATTGTATGTTTAAATATTTATATTAAATTGATGCGATATAGTGTTGGTATAAACCTACAATTTCAGTTGCAGTTATTTAAATGATGAAAAAATTAATAGTTCCATTTTATCCAGCGTTGTTTCTCTCGTAAATAAAAATTGAAATGAAACAAAGATTTCTAAAGTTCGAATTTTTAAGACATAATTATCTTACGTTCTGTTATACTTACACCGTACCCGTTGTTCTTTCTGTAGGTCTCCCAGGACTTCTTCAAAAACGAATTTTTTTTTGATTTATTACACTCCCAACAAGACTCTGCTATTAAAAAAATGTATACCTAAATGTATAGGTAGGCACTACAACAGAAAAAAAAATAGTTTTTTTGGTTATTACTTAATGGCTTTGTGAATTCTCACTGTACCACGAGAAAAAAAATTGTCAGCAAATAAATATCATACATTATTGTAAACTATAAACACACAAAATTAATATACTAAACAGACTTTTTAATAGGTCATTGGAAGAGGCAAAAAATGTTACCTTTTATGTATTTATATAATTATAGAAAAATATATGTCATGCCGTATCGTAATCAAAATAAGAAATCGCTCGGTTTCCGTACGATTTACGGTTATCGATCGACAACCGTTTAGTTTGTAATTCGTTTTTTTGTCTGCCTTTGTCCATATAATATTATTATCATTATTATTACGCAGTGTTCCGATGTGCCCGCGATAACGTCTGCGATGACTATGTAAGAATCTCAAAGACAGACGACTCGTTTCTGTGCACCTAAACGTATAATAATAATATTTTTGTGTTTTTATATAATATTATATACGGTTGTTATGTATCCGAAGTTGGCAATAACGACGATATGGACGAGAGTTATTTTTGCCGCCCGTACCGAATCCCCGCGGGATCCGTCTATAATGACCCTTACCGAAAGACAATGAACAAAAAAAAAAAAAATTTAAGAAAAAAAAATTAATAAAATATAAGGACCACACCGGTCCTTTTGACGGCTATAATACTGGCGACAGATCCCATGACATGCGGGTGGATGTGGGCGTCGTACCCAGCAGCAGCAGGTGTGTTCACATCGTATAATATAATATTTTATTATATATAATAACTACTATAATAACAACAATAAATAGAAAAAATATAAAAACAGTTTCGATTACATGGTCATTTCGTGTCTGTAGTTGGTATCCAGCAAGTGCATTTTTCGGTGCCACCGTTTCGGCGCCACAGACGTCTACGACACGTTTTCATCAAAATCGCCTTGCACCACACGGGCGGAAATGCCCGTACATTGTTGTTGTTATTACTTAAAGCATGGTAGATATTATAATAATAATATTATCGCGACACTAAATCTGTGCAGGGAAATTTCATCCGAGAGTTGTGTTATAAGACTAATGCGATTTCGCATGTGAGAAACGGACTGGCAGCAAGTATAGTTATTATTATTATTATTATTATAGTTTGCGCAAGTTTGCTGTAGAAAAGAGCCGTGCTACGCGGGGAACATCTCGTGCCCCGAGATGTAAAAAGGTGAAGTTTCAACATTTTCAATGTGGGTATTGTTTAGTAGTGATTTCTTACAAAATTATTAGATTACGAGGTTTCTTAAAAGTTTTTAACTACTCTATATAATGGTTATAATTTAATAAATTTTTAATTGCGTGTGATCAACATTAATATCACTTCAATTGTATTCGATAGTTATGAGAGTGATAATCATTTTGGAAATGTAAAATTTGCACTCATGTTAAAAATGTGCATGTTGGCCACGAAAGACTTTAGTTTTGAAATTACCAATAGTTAACCCATATAACATTATTGTATAAGTGAAACTAATCGTTTCAATTCAGACTTAGAACGCTCGTTTTCTTAATACATTTTCATCTTTTTCCGCCGAAAGAAGAGAAAGGAAAGAGAGAAAATATCATGTTAGCAATACCTACATGTGACAATTAAAATAAAGCGTCGTTACGATTTTATTAACTAAAATTGTATTTTATTATTTTATCAGGCTTTCATTTCTAGAACTTACACACGTTTTCTACGTAAATAAAATTAAAATTAATTATTTATTTCGTACATTTATATAAAATATTATATGTATTTATATATTTGTGATAACTAATAATTATATAAAATACTCTATATTTATTTAAATTGAAAGTATTATTTACTTGAATGTGTTATTTTAATATTTTTAATTAACAATCCATTACTTTAAATTTGAAGTTATTTTTAAAACCATTGCCAATTATCAATAACTCCACATATTTTATATAGTAAGGGGTTACTAAAATCTAAAAAACGGAAATTTATTGCGGTTAAAAATGGTTGTATATATTATGATATTGGCAGTAAACAGACTTGGCGGAAAATTGAAACACTCGATTTCTGAAGAAATAACCCCGATTTAAGATGTGTGCATACCTATATTAAATTAATAACTTGTTAGGTACCTAGTGGGTTTATATAGGTATATAATAATATATTTTTTAATAAAATACAACCGATTAGTGTTATTTTTTGCTATTTTGTTTCTTTAAGTTTATTAACTATAAAATGATTTAATTTTGACATTACTCTCTGGTTTTTTTTTATAAACATAATATATTTTACCATGTTGTCAAAAATGTTCAATTTACTCGAGTTTTTTACAGCCCCCTCTCCTGGAGAAATTTTTTTTTCCTATAATCAAGCAGCAGGTCTGATGACGTTATACATTTGTTATAATATTAAATCGTTGTATGTCTATATAGTTCTATTACCTATGCATATGTGTATAATATGTACATTATTGTGTATAATGTACATATATACACAGGTGACATTGTCATAATAATAATAATAACAGTAAACATAAACGACCGGTGTCGCGGGTTCCGGTTGATTTGACCTATAGTAAATACATGTATATATAATATACAGACTGCTATCCGCGACGACGTCTGACCGAGTTGACGCAGTGGCGGCCACGACGGCGGCGGCAGCGTGGCCCCCCGACCACCGGAAGCCGATAACGATGACTTTCACGGATGGTTGGGTCCCTTGGAAACAGGAAACTAACAGTTTCTCTTTGACGGTAATTAGTCGAGCCCCCGATTATCTCGTGCGCGTATTGACAGCCGCATATATATGTGTGTGTGTGTGTGTGTGTGTACGATAATATAAAATATATTGTATCGAACGGACCTCGCTCTGTGTGCGTTACAATATTATATAGCCGGTACGTATCGTTTCGTGTGTATTTTTTCTGTTCTCGTCCTTTAAGCCCTCGGCGTCGGAAATCGTAGAAACAGGAAACGGGTGGTCAACTAGTGCTACGCGTACCTATATGTATATATTGTATTATGCGCCGGTGCAGTGCGCGACCCGCGTCTCCTTACGGCCGCCGCACCCCACCCTTGCGCACCCCGTAAAAAAAAATATTTAAAAAAAAAAAACGGTTAATTGGCCTCGTACGTCGAGCGGAAACAATGACGATCGTCTTGATGCGTATATATGCGTTTATAGATAGGTGTATGTATATATATAAGTGTGTTCGGCGCGACATGGTCATTCCCGACGATTGTAATTATTTTTATATACCTCCCAAATCCTACAAAATGTTTATATATACATAATACTATATACGGCTGAGAGTATACGAACCGATGGTGTTTTTTCGTGTTTCCCGACGAGAACGTACCGCCGTGTGACGGATACGACAAGGAAAAAAACGGAAAAGGAGAGAATGACAGGATGTCGTATACGTACGATTATAACGAGTGTTTTGATTTCGTTATGATTTACCGATTTGACCGTATTTTCCAATAATGTATTTTATAGCATTACCACCGTCGTCACCTGAAGCTCACGTCGTGTACGTGATATATAACCACGTGGTGCGATACTCGTAATAAAATCACTATAAAGTGTGTATAATGCCATTCCATAGTAAATCAAAAATCTGATTGGATACTATTATATTATGGCATTTAGTTTATTCCCCAATATAGTATCTGTGTGTAATATTTTAGCTTCGAATATTTTTCTGGAGATATTTTAAATATAGAACCGATATAATGTGCCATTTGGGTATCATGGATTTAAATAAACACAGCAATCAATCACATATTTTGTCTATAGGAATAAGGCTTTTCTGAAACCGATTTGTATAATGAGATATTACTAATAAGTCACATTGAAATAACAGAAATTTCGATAGTCGCCACTCGCCGCACAATCGGGACTCTTTGTGTACCCCGTATAACGACTAAAATTAAATGAAATAGGATAAACTTTTTAAATATAAAATTATGTATTTTAAGATTAAAACAAACTCAAAACCTTAAATAGTATTATATTGTTTTGTGGTATATGCAATATATATATATAAACACAACGCCATTAAACAAAATATATCATACAATTTAATAAAATATATTGTTGATTTTATGAATTCTCTGTGTACACTGTTTATATAGTTGTCACGTCATATTATCGTAATATTGTTGCATTGGTATTTTATTAATAACTAAAATGAACCGTCGACACTTTATACATCTCAACATCTGTGACACCAACTAAGACTTTTATTTATAAAATATGTATACTCAATGACTGATTATATAAATTAATAAATAATTACTGTCAGACACTATTTAACAGGTAAGTATATTATATGCTTTAAAGACATATTACATAATTATACCTTCAGCGAACTCGCATATACAATAATATCTGCACTTTATGTAGCTGAGTCATTTTATTTGATGGTATCACAGGAATAAATATTAGTTTTCTCATTTAAAATATAAATCTTAAATCGGCTTGATGGTATAAATAAAACGAATGTCTTAAAAATAAAGTCAAGCATTTTCTTAATTATCTATTTGCAAATTGGAACTGGAAGGCTACCCTCGCCGTAAAAAAAATGTATAGTGAGGACCTGAGCATAATATATGGACTTCCGTAGAATTTAGCTCATAGCCTTAGCCTACACTTCAGGTGAAGTTAACTTATACACAATTCACACATGGAAATAAAATAAATTGAAATTAAAAAAACTGTTCATACTAATATTGGAATGCATTAATAGCTGTGAAAAATTGAAAACACTTTAAGGCAGAGATTTCCAAACTTATCACTAAATGGCCCATTTTGGAAAATGTTTAAAATGTTAGCGACCCACAACTTACTAATGACCTTCTATTTTTTTGTTTCATTGTTGATCGCTATCTTTGTTATAACTTTTAGCTTGTACGCATCGTGGTGACATGTCACTAGTACACTTGTAATCGTCGCAGATAATGATCAATGATAAAACTTTAAATTCGAACATAATTGTACAATTTATTATATAGTTACACGGAAAATACTGTATCATGTTTATTCAAATGTATACTCGTATTTATATATTTCTATCCAACATAAAAAGAACCTTAAAGTTTAAGGTAATATACAAAATACGCAATCTCACAATAAGGTTTATAATTACATATTTTTCCTAATTTTCTAATTTTGTATATAAAGTACAAATATCTGCAAATATTTTTTCAGCTTACCCTAAATGTGTATAAAATATGATAAAACACCACTTATGTGCTTTTAGATTCTGAACGGAGCGATGAAGATATCGATATCACAATAATGGGTTTTTTTTGTGTACGTGTACACGTTTTATAAAAATGATTTGATTTTCAACTTCGATATATTTTCAGGTTGAAAAGTGAATTTATTCGATACTTTTAAGTAAGTCAAAATTAAAAATTCCCTGTACCTTTTTTTCAAAAAAGTCGAAAAAAAACAAAAAAAAAAAATTAGGAAAATACCGGAATTTTTACTCAAAATTAGTTTTCTATTGTTTTGACGTAATTCGAAAATAATTATGGGCTATTTCGCTATGAATAGTTTTTTGTATGCAAAGATTTATCATTGAGTTCAAATTTAAAACATATACATAAGCCATTACAGTGGCTTACTCAATGATAAGACATATACCGGCACATATAGTAAGTAGTTAGGTACAGCAAAGCGGTTACCTACTTACTTTCCCCCTTTTTAATTTTTAAGATAGATTAATCATAATATTGTTATCTTAAATTAATGTTGAATATTTATATTGGGGAATTAAAATAAATTGATTGTATTTATTTTATTTTATTTACTTTCTGTAATGTTAATATCTACGTATACAGTTATATGAGTAGGTGTAATCTAAAACAATTGCGATCTCATGAGATGAATGATTAATAGTTACCTATACCAATAATATTATAATGTCTACAAAAAGTCTTAGTTTTAAAATGTATACTATGTTTACTGTTTGACTTCTATGAATTTTCTTATTCAAAATGAGTTTTTTGTGCTTCAATTCAATACAATTTTGGTAAAAAACATTATTTGTTACAAATACGTTTATTTTGTGTTTAGTATGGGAATGATTTTGTTCTAAACAATGTCTGGTGGCGCGCTAAGGCGCTACAAAGCTGCAGAAGTTGTTACGACTTATTTTATTATTCGCATAATCGAACTTACACATATGAATAAAATGCTCAACATAATTCGATTTATGGGTATTTAAGTATATTTCATGGTTTACAATACACGTGTGCATGCACTAGAAAAATTTGAAATCCATGTTCACAGTATATTTTATACAGTTGTGTACGATATAACACGTCTGTCTGTTCAGCCTGTACATTACCCGTTAACCCAGTTATGATGTTATTATTATGAAGGTTTATAAGGAGGCGGACGGAAGCCGCCAGTGTGAACGAGGATATTGTCGTTTGATGGTCGACAGTGTTTGTTTGTTTTTAATGACCGGAACCAGAAAAAAAAAGGGTCCCCACTGACCATTTTCGCTACGTGTACACACACACACACACACACACACACACATATATGTGTATATATATATATATTTATATAATATACAGACGACAAGGGGTCAATTTTTTATTGAATGAGAACATCCGAACTCCCACACACGCGCAGGGACCAAACCTCCTCCGCCGCCACCGGCCGTCCGAATAACGAGTTTTGGGTTTCACGTGTTATAAAATTATTATTTCATACCTACTGTTGTAGTAGTAGGTATGAATAATAATAATATTTAATACTTTTACTAGGCACGTAATAATTATATTATTATACCTATTTTTATTGTGCAGTCGATAAACCAGTTTTATGATATTGTTATATACATGTTTGACCGCGTGCCGTACGATGATAATATTATTACCGTGCGTAAGCGCGTGCGATACGCCTTGTAATTTCATTAAAGCACCCATTACAGGTATTAATCGGACGGCCGTTATACACGGTGTCAGTAATAGGTACCTATTTAATGTGTCATATTATTATCATACAGGTGTTGTATGTAGTTATATTATTATAATTAGTGTTACGCGTGCAACGTGATATGCGAGTGAACACGATATTTTTTTATGATGTATAAGTATTAGTCGTACCTATATTGTACGGTAGGTATTTAAATCTCGACCCCGAAAATAGACACGTCCAGTGCAGCTGCGCCGATGCTGTGTGTTTTGTACGGTGGTGACGTTTGTTATTCCGATTATTATGGTAAATGGTTTTGTTTTTTGACACATATGGTCGACGACAGTAGTACAGTAGTGTACAATAACAGTAAATATGCATACGATAACATTGTCAGTTGCTAAACTGTGGGCTAGATACCTTCTTGACTGCCGATCGTCGAAAATCATTCTTCATGCTATAGATAACGTAAAAAATTGAAAAACAAATATTTATTATAGCACATTATAGGTACATCCAGTCGTGGAAGACTACGAAAAGAAAAATCGGACCGGGAAACAATTTGCCTGGCTCTTGAATTTGTATGTCCTGAATATTATATTTCACATCATTGCATAAATAATGAATACAAATAGACAAATTAAATAATTTGCCTTCATTTAAGAAACCTCGAGTTAAAGACAAGTGTTCTAGTCTAATGAAGTTTATACGTACAAAGAATACGTAACAAAGATTTTAGGATATAAATGCGTGTTTATTTTGAAGTTTTATTAAACATGTTACCCTCAAATTTGTAACCATACTTATTAAAATAACTCATATTATATTATACGTAGAATATAATATTAAATTAATAAAAAAAAATATACATAGTTTATTATCTAACAAATCACTTTTATTTTTTAACAATGGAAATAAAGTCTTCAACATCAATACTATTCAATATATCTTACTCTACAACCATAACTAGGAATGCCTCTAATTATTATTCCTATTAACAGCCCACTGTCCACTACCAGTCACGAACCTCAGCACCATATTTAGTTCCACCTTGTGAAGAGCCGCCTGGTCCAGGCCATCTTGGCCCTCAGCGACCGTAACAGTTTTATATAAAAAAAAAAAAATAATGGTCCGAAAACTTTGTTTTATAGAAAAAATAGAGTTCGAGATGGTGAGATTACGATATTTTTTACAATATATAGTTTTCGAACCATCAAAATTGTAACGGTTACCGAATGCCAAGATGAAGAATGGGTTGTACAATAATTATTAACAGAAAGGCGATTAGAACATCGACCGGGATTTATAAAACATACCTTTTGTAGTATAATTTTGTGAGGTTATACTAGGTACGGAGGGGCTCGGTTTTTGGAGTGAAAAAAATGTCTGTTTGGAAGTATTCTCTCACGTGTACCTATCTAATTAATGTTCGCATTTTAATTTGGTAATTTAATGACTTTCGAATGTTACGTTCATGTTTGCCATACATATACGACTCCAGTTAGTAGAGGCGCATGATGTCAACAATACAAACAACAAACATTATACGTTTGAACCTTTTAACGTTATATATATTCTTCTGCGATGCGTGTAATATATTTGTGACGCACTTACCTATATGTTGTACGAGCGTAGTTGCACTGATTTCCAGCTCTGTTTGAATTTTTCAAAAAAATAAAATTTTGAATTCGTAACGCGTCGTTAAAGGTTTATGTACTATTATTATAGTATGTAACGAGTTAGTTAAATTTACGGTTTCTAAATGTATTTGATTACAACGCAATAAACAACTAAAATTCCATATACAATATTTTAAAAATAAGTTAATAACATGTTATTTTTTAATATTGACTAGTATCAATTTATATCAAATGTTCATATTTTGAAATTTTTTAATATTGGCTAGTACATGAATTTACTTTGAATAGTACTATTAGAAAATTATTTATTTATTCAACTGTAGTATTGATAAGCCTCTAGTTAAATGTATTTCTAGTTTATATTTTTGAATTATGAATACTTTATTATATTAAAATGGGAAAATTAATATCAACAGTCGTAATTGTGTACTGTTAATTAACGGGTGAACGGAGGTATAAAGTGTTTTATACTTATGTTAAAAAACCTGGTATAATATATAACATATAACATTACTAATACAGTAATACCGCTAGAAATCGTCATTGCATAATAATATGAACTCCGGCGAAGAACGATAATTCGACGTTAACGAGATTGGGTGGGGTTAGGTTATAGGTTAGGACTTAAATTAGTCTAAGGCCGAAGCTCTCGGCAGATATGGACATATTGGATTGATAGTGTTAGTATAATAGTATTTCATATCGACTGTGATGGATCTTACGCACACACACTGCAGCCGGACTCGATCGTCCGCAAAACTATGGGTTTTGGAGGTCCGTAAATAAAATGTAAATACAATACAGACTACTAAGGTGGTGATGTCAACGGCCCTAAAAAAACACACACCCACGCACCATTAACAGTCACAGTTTGTACAAATGGCATATTTGTTTTGTTTGTGTGTGGGAGGAAGCCGACGTGAACAATACCGTCGTTGACCGATCATTGTGCACAACTCGCTCGTATTATATTGCGATCGAACAAATAACAAAATTAAAAAGTCCATGTCGATAAAATAACATACGAATATTGTCTTTTACGTTGTAATTTACCGTTACGTCTTTCAAGATGGGGGGGGGGTAGGGGGAATCTACTTCAAATATATATCCGATAATGAGTCACGAAAAATATTTTCTGCAATGAGGCATAAAATTGGCTAAGAATGAGTACGCTGCAAGACTGTTTCTAAATTTTGTCAATCGTTTAGATTGTCGTGCTGTTTAAACAGTATCTTGTTGACGAGACCAATTTATTTAAGTTCTAAATGTGAACCAAATCTTTTTTTACTGTAAATAGTTAAAAACATGGTCCTTAAATTTATTTAAAAATTACAATTGTCAGAATTTGAATAAATGCGTTATGAAGGGGAAAATGATTTGGGTCATGTGTGCTTGGTGAACTATGCTGGAAAATTAATTTTACAAAATGCACAAATATTGATGGAAATTTATATTTGTTATAAGCCGTTTACAAATATATATACTAACTTAGTATAAATCCTGTTTATAATAAGTTGAAGGAAATATCCATGTAGATTATAACAAAGTGCAAATATGAGGACTACATCTCTCCCTCCCCCTCCCCTAACCACAAGAAAAAATACAAAAACAAAAAAATGCTGTCCTATTTGCTCCTATATGTTTATCGACAGTGATAATTATAATATTATATTAAATTATTATCATATTACAATAAAATATAATAATAATATAATATAATATAAAATTGTGACGTCTTGCTGGGCCGCGAACCGCACGGCGTGCGCGTTCTAATTAACCGGTCCATTATTTGATCAAAGTCTCTCTCTCGTCGTCGCCGTTGTTTGCGCGCGCCGAATGTACTGTTCTTTTAATTTTCCCGTGCGCGTCCGTACCCCGTGGGGTCACATCGCTCGGGTATATATCTTATAGCATTATTATGCCGCCTGTATACGATATTTTATGCATCAGTACGCCGCACAGTATTATAATGCGTATAGATAATAATAATAATAATATCGATATATAGGTACGATATTATATTATAATAATAATAATAATATTGTGATAAACATAATATCGCAGGAATCGGTGCCAAACCCGGCCGGAGACGGCGAGAGAGAAAAAAGCCGACGCCCGTATAGATCATCGCACAATAGCCGCGCGCCGCCTTGCCCGAGTCTTTCACTATATTAAATATATAGCTCTATAGATCATATTAATAATAATATAAAATAATATAGGCACCTATGTGTATTATTATTATATGCGTACGGCCATATAGCGTGCGCTTCAGGCCCCGACGACGGGACACTCGTCGAGCAATAATGACTTTGATATAATACGCGGAGGTACGGCGGTTTATGGTGATATTCTATGGCTATTATAATTATTGTAACTGGTAGTATGAAAAATATTTAGGTCCATTATTCTAAAAATCATTTTACGGGTGTATCGGGTAAATCAGATTGGATTTTATGATTCTATATGCAGCTGTATGTATAAAAAATAATTTTTTAATTTAATTTTTGTCTATTTGGATCTAGACACGCATACAATAATCAATAATGTGCGTTAAAAATAAAAAAATATTGACTTCGACATCTTGACGTCAATATATAGGTATTATATAGGTAAGATAATATAGGCTCACGCGTATAAGTTGTTTAAACATGTTATTAAGACATTCTGTATTGATAACTGTAAGGAGAAACAATTTTAACTCACAAGTCTGTTAAATAGCGAAAAACAAAAGTGTACACCATTATATCCAGTGTGTGATGATCTTTCTATTTTATATTTAAAATAAAGTAATCGCAGAAATGTATTTGGGATGAATTCAAGGGGGTTATAACTTATAGTGTATTAGAACACCACATTAAAACTGCATATGGGGATAACCATAAAAATAAATTAACAACTAAAAACGATCTAGTGGAAAATATATGGTTTTTATCGCTTTTATATGTTATTGAAATCAGAGCATCATCGTTTGAAGAAACCCAAAATTGAAAATTCTTTATTTTTATTATATTATCAGTAAATTTTAATTTGGAGTCAAAAATAATGTCTAATTCCATTAATTATTGAAACACATTGAATAGGAAAATATCTTATACACTGTTATTACCTACCCTTTGGTTGCATCAGTTTGGCAGCCATATGAACATTCCAAACGTTATAAGCTTATAAACATTCAGTTCCGGTCACTATACCTATAGATGTAAAATTGTTTATTAAGTGTTGGGAATATTATACAAAATAATATTATATTCGTGTATCCTACAATAGTTGAAGTGGTTGCGATGCATGTTATAAATAATTATGATACACAGTACCTAATAGACAACTTCATATTCATTAGATCTGCAGTAAAATTATAGTTAAACAATAGTATATTAAGTATAACAGACTGATAGCTAAAAAAAGATTTATCTGTAAATGATTTCAATATATTGAACGAAAAGATTGAAACGCCCAACAGGGAATCGCATTTCTTGTGTTCAGTCGTTTTTGTATTAGTGCAATATTGAATATTCAACTAAGAATTATTATAGGTAATGATAATAGTTAGCCTTAAAAATCTTGATATCATAACTTACACAATAAAATCAGTTCGATATGATTATTAAGTAGTTTCTCTTATACATATATATTAATTGTACGACTTTCTTTTTATAAATAAGTAGTAATAATAAAACTTATCAACGTCCGTATTCAATTAAAATTCCCATTGACGAACTAATATAATAACTTAAAAAGTATCTACACGCTATCTTATTGAAACGGTTTGATGGTTTATAATATTATTCTTTAAACAAGTTTAATTGTTTTAAAATCAATTAAAAATGCAGTCTTAACTAATCAACTAGAATGTTTGTTATAAAATTCAATTACGATATAACGCAGAAATTAAAATAACAATAACGCTGTGTCGCCGTTTGTTTCGATTAGAACAACGCAACGCCTTAACCGCCCTATTTTGATTTTCTATAACCGGCTAACCCAGCCTGTGCATGCTCGCGTGTTTGTTTATTCAACAATACAATGAAATATTATAATAGGTTTTATTCGGTACACAATTTGTAGGTTATTATAAATAATTGTTGAAATCTTATTTTACTCCATAATTGTATATAATATATTATTATAAGACAGTTGTCACAATTTGTCTGCAAATACTATTCGGTCTATGGTGTAAAATTAAGATATAACTCGGAAATTTTAAGTCAACTGTGTAACTGGTATATGTACAAAGTATATATAATTAAATCGATAGGCCCTAAGTATAAATATTCCATAAGTAAAACAAATATCAATTTGATTTTTAAATAACAGAATTTAATTATTATTCTGATGAAAATTATTTTGTTTTGACAAAAAGTCATGCTGCAAAATATCCAATTATTTCTTGTAAAAATAGTTTAATAGGTATTAAACATTTTATAGTGACGATGTAAAACAATATATGCGTCGATTATTTATTATCATTATTATTATAATATATGTCATCTGTCACGTGGGAAAACGCGGTCGATTAAACAATTTGACGTTTGCAGTATTTCAACGCGATATTATAACAATATTATGTACACATTTTATATTGCGCGTTATTATTACAATTAGAAAATAAGAAAGTCAACGAATTTTTCACCATATAATAATATGATACAGCAGTATATTATAGTATACCGCACGAACTAAATAAACACTCACAGCGGGACAGTGTTGACAAAGATCCGCGTGTTACTATCTAACTATATGATAATAATATTATATGGTCCAGACACCGCGTGTACCTACCGATTTACCACATCATATATTATCATAATCGTTGTAATATAATATTATGTTAACATAACGTAGGTAACGCTTTAATCCATCGTATAATAATTATATGCTTCGTATAATATGTCGGTATTGCTATTTTTTTTTTTTCTATCGTTCTCGTCCTCGAATATTATAATATTATATACAAGCGCAGACCAAACTAATTCCAAATAAACAACGTGGGTGAACGCGAAATTCGTGTTTGGACGTGACCGACGATAAAATTAAAGTGAAACCAGGGTGTTATAAAATAATAACGGGAAAACAAAAAAATGTCAAGTGGCTGCTAGTCCGTCACACTGCACGTGTCGCGGATATAAACAAAACTACGACGACTACGTGTAGTTCCATTAGTCTGCGACCCGGGTAAACCGTTGTCGATCACCACCACACATTAATATAATATTATAAACTCCGTTATATGCGATAATAAAAATAAATAATAATATACGGTCTGTGTTTTTGACCAAAAAAAAAAAAAACCGATCGTAAACCGATCCCCTTACAACGACAGGTCAAACCCTCTCGAATATGTTTACCCCCTACATATGCATTTTTTCCGTCTCGTTTTTTTTTCTACTCCGTCCTCGTGTTTGTTCATCGATTAAATAAACCAATATTTTAACAATAATAATATACATAATAAACGCGCTGCTGTAGCGGGCCGACTGTTATATATTATGTGTTTTTCGTGTAGCTATATATACCTGTTCCACAGCTCGTTTTATTGCGGGCCAGCCAAAAGCCGCTGTCGTTACTCCGTGTGGTAATGATGAAAATAAAAAAAAAAATACTGTTGTGTGCGATAACGCGTTTGACTACCCGCCGCGTGTTGCGGGGACAATTTATATTATAAAGTACATATTACCTATCTATACATCGTGTTCACCTGCACTAGTTGTACCGACAGTATGTATTACGAGTATCATTAAACGTTATTAATAACAGACGATATCCGAAATGAGTCTTGGAATTTCGATGGGCTCAGAACCAAAAGATGCTAACTTGATTTATTTTTAATCCTTTTTTTTTTTATCAAAGTTAATTATTTTTGTTATATTTCAAGGCTTATATTATAATATTATTTTACTGTTAATAATAATCCATTAATCGAAAATATTTTAATATCATCACGAGTCAAAAAGAATATTATATTAAACATGTTCCGAGAGGGGGAGTGACGATTGCCCATGTCGACCCCCTCAAAACCACCACTGGAATGTATTTGATTAATAAAATAATTGTCTAATATTTGAAATTATTTTCAAATAAAATGTTTAAAAAGTAGGTATTTGAAATATTTGTATTTAGACACTCATGGAAAAATGAAATTGGCGGCTAAGTAGACACTAGAAAACATTGTGATTTTCTGCTATAAAATATGATCATTGTCGTTGGTTGTCGAGTGCCTGATGTATGATATCAATATGATAATCGTACATAGTTATATACCTAATGTAATTTAATAATTATATTACCGAAATTTGTATTAATCATCAACATTGTTACATCTTATAATAGTGATGATGATTAAATTTCAATAGAAATCATCTTAAAATATTAAAGATAATTGATTATTATACAGTCATTAACTATTTATTTCATTAAAACCTTATTTTACAATCAATTTATTAGTAAGGAAACAAAAAAGTATTTGACATTGCAACAATATAGTCCTAAGTATTTGTATTTGTTCTTAAAATACGATTGTATCTGTGTCGCCAATTAAAGCAAATAAAAAATATCAGCTTTTTACAAGTTTGTTTTGTATGCGAAGGTATACGCTGGCTATTATGTGCAGTTCGACAAGTGTTTTTTTTTATATTTAATCAAAAATCGCATAATGATGATATACTTACTTCGATAACATATTACTATGTTCTGTGGTAGGACTTCTGCCAGTGCTATATATACTCAAATAATAAATTGTGATGCAGAAACACGACGGTGGGATTTGCAGCGAATAATAGTATAAATCGCATTTCCCTGCAAGTAGATCGTTGAGAGTGCAATAATTTATCTCGATTGTATATATTATATAATATAAACTATTCTAAATCATCCTCGGCGGATGCGAACATCGTGTGATACACATGACGATAATATACTTATGTCGCATACATATAGTTGTGTTGTTCTTAGATCTTTTGTGTACCAATATAATGATCATTTTGTTATAATAATTTTATTTATAATAACTGTAGAAAGCTTGCGCATGTTTTCGTTGACACTTAAAGAGTATAATGATATGTATACCATAATTAACGGAAATAAACTTAAAATATTATTTTAATTAACGTAATATTTTTTTTAGTAGGTAGTATATTTTTTTGGGACAAATATAATATTATAGGAGCAATAAATTATTTATTATCTTACAAATATATATTTATATTAGTATTTTTTTAAGAGTTTGAACATTTTTTTTGGCGTAATAATTCAATTCATCGTGAAACCCAGCTTCTGGTAGCCAATTAGAATATTAGTGAATTGCACTTAATATTGTTCGTGTTTTGATTTTCTCGCGTTTTCATATAATTCGCGAAGAAAAACCATGATAAACATCCCAATTCACCACACACACAGTTTAGTTAAATTTATGTAAACTTTTGTGATAAATTTAAAAGGCAAGAGACTTTATATTTATAAAATAGTAATTTTTTTTGTTTTATTTATGTTTTCGTTTATTTATTAGTTTTATATGTGAACTATAAAATATACTTAATATTATATTATATAGGTGTATATAGGTCATAGAAATGTTAAAAATAAATTTATTTTAAATAAATCAAAAACATTATAATAAATAAGAAATCAAAAAAGTATCTAATATGTTATATTATTATATAATAAAGCACGTTACCGTGTCCATATTATTATAATATTTCGTATCAATTGTGTCCCATTGTTGGCATAATGGTATATTATAGGTATACGCATGTAATATATAATGTTTAAAATCCGTTTCTGTTGTTTGTCGTGGAACCCCTCTCAACTGCATGTACCTAACCATAATATAATATGATATACGTAAGATAAGTACCTATTCGAGGGTCCTCAGACAGTATTAGCCAATTATTATTATGTAATATAAATATTCAGTTTTTAATTGTAATTTTTTTTTTAATCTTGAGGACACGGACGAACAACAGTATATTATAATGTACATAAGTGTATGATAATAATAACATAATTAGATTATATTGTTACAAGCTTTGTTTTTTTCGACAACGTTAATAAAACTCGATGTTTAATTTATTATTATTCTCTTTACAAGGATAAGTGTTTCGATCAGTGATGTCATTGTTGACAGTACAATATCATGATGTGTTATTATAACAATTTATCGTAGACGCTTCGATTATAAGTGATTAATAGTGAGTTATCTTTCATCGAAAAGCGCAGTGGTCGGAGATGACTATTAATCGTCCTAATATTATACGTTACGCTAAACGAACGCATTGCGCGTGGTGTTAATTTTTGGAAATTCGTCAAAACTGTACATATTATAAAGAATTCCCATTGACCACCGGCTTTAGTTTTTTTTTTTATGGCAATAATGTTCTAAATAGTGATTTTAGGCTATAATTGATCACATAAATGTGAATTTTATTTTGTAATTTTGACACGACTAAACGTTATTTTGTAGAGTTATTAACTGCGTATTGTCGATAGTACAGACAAAAAATGAACATTTTGAACAAATGATATTACTTATGCGTAGGTAATGATTTGACTATTTGGAAAATCCAACAAGTAAGTAATCGCTCAACTGTACTCACAGTAGGTGTCGAATGTATCTCGTATACATAGGTCACTGTAATGGACATGCTAAATTTGAATTCGGTGAAAAATAATTATAAACGAGATAACCGAGATTACCGAACAATGATTTTAAAAATACGTAGAATTTTAAATGTTGATTTCTCAAAAACACCAATAAGATCCGATTTGCTACCAGAAATCTTCCTCAAAGTTGACTACCTGAACATTTTTCTTCTAGAAAAAGTGACTTCGTGCATATGTAAATAAAAAAAGATTTCAAAAACACACATATGGTTGTAAAATCAATATATTCTTCATCCGAATCTAAAAAAGTATATAATTTTTTATCTTATATAAATTTAAATTTAATTTTTTTCATTACCTATTTTATATATATATTATGTTGTATATTTTATCATAAAAGTATCTGAGAATTGCTAAATCAAAAAAAAAAAAAAAAAAATTTTAAACAATCCGTCGAAATAGTATTCGATAAGTATCATACGCGTTCTCGCAGTAAATTCTACCGACAATTATTGGCACAGTGCGCCCCCCGCAATCGTTCTTATAAAACGTGTCACACTCCCCCGCCCCACTCTTATACGAAGGACTGAAATGGGTCGACCGAATTCAAAGGTCGGCATCGTCCGGAAGACGACCAACGGCGGCACTCACGGCGGTCGCGATAATACAGGACCGTCATCGCGGTCGCCTCACGGTCGGCGGCGCATATATTATATAGTTCGCGTTTTTTCTCCGGCCATAATATTATCGTCATCACAACAACAATAAGTACAACGCAGTCGTCTGTTGTCGGTTTTCTTTCGGTCGCCGCACACACACTGTGTACGAATAAAATAATATTATTGTCACCGCCATTGCATATTATTATTGTTGTACTATTATATGCGCCGTTTCGTGCGCAGGTATTTATTGTTACCGTCATCATCATCATCATCATCAACCTGCAGGCACCGGCCAGGCGTAGTCAACCGACCGTCGCCGCGTCCGCGCGACACCGAACGCAGTCACCGGACGAAATCGCGTTGTCGCGCGACACGGTCCGCGGGCTGCGGACGTTGTCCCTCGCGCGGCGGCAAAGCACCTGCTGTGCGCGCGACGACTATTTAATATGCCATACTCGTGTATAGAACAATATATATATATATATATGTATATATTGTGTATTATATAAAGGCGCACAACTATGACGGTAACAGCTGCGGCGGACGTTGAACCGACAGACAATGTAACACTGCAGAGCCCGTTTTGCCTCCATCGCCGCGGACGCTGCCGTCGTTTTTCGGACGGTATCGCTCGGCATCGCGACGAAATCGTGATAAGTCGTAACGGGCGATAACGCGTAAAATAATTTCGAAAAAAATTCACCGCGAACCGTTGAAATTTTTGTAATCCACTCAAATGTCGTTGCTCATTATTAACACAGGTACTTGCACTGCGGATGGTCGTGGGATACGCACGTTCCCGACCAACACGGACAATGTTAACATCACCGCTAGGATTATTGATCGTCGATATAAAACAATAATACTTTTAAAGTCTTACTCGTATATTAATTATCGATCAAAATATTGATTTTTTTTTTTAATTTACGCAGTACGGGGATAATCATATTGTGTACTTAGATAGTATATTGAGTATAAAGCAAAAGATACATCATTGAATAGTGTATGGCCATTAATACGTAATAAACCGAAATAAAAGAATAATATTACCTATGCATGTTTAATGTTAATTGTGTACGTAGATGAACGTCATAAACCAACGAAAACGGTTGATAAAAACCCAAAAGTGTCTTGATAATAGTAGATATAGTAGCAGGTATTGCAGTAGTAATGTGACTAGATTTGGTATAGATCTTGGTGAAACACGTAAGCACGTTGCATACATTTTAACCATAAAAAGATACCAACATATAACAGTTATGTAGGTGAATTGCCTATGCAAAGTGCCGTATCATTATGGTTTTAAATTTAAAATGCATAAAACACATATGTTATGACAGTAACCTGAAAAATTAACATAAATACCTAATAGTTGTTCCACAAGAAAATATGAAAATAGCGAACGATCAAGTCAAACCACGGTCCTTCGCGTTCAAAGCTGGTATTATTATTTTTTTTTTTTTATTGTAATATTATATAACAATAACAATTGTTTGATCTAATATATTATTTTTGAATTTCATAAAGTTATGAGTATTAAAAAATCCAAGTATTTAATATTTTTGAAAATATGTTATTAACTTTACGTGTGTCAATCGCATGTAACGAATCACGTCATTGGTCGGCTTTATGCCGCTCTCGAATAATGAGGTGCAAGTTTTGCTCTTAAACTGACTTTTCATAAAACTAACGATAGAACCTACATAGAACGAAATCTGATTCGTAATATTTTAGTTTTTTTATACAAATACACATCAACAGCAGGGTCATTAGAGCATTATCTTAGTCTAAATCATTACAGCATAAGTCTGTAGCTTAATGTATTACCTATAACTACAAGTTATGTGATATAGAACAAAATTGAAACAGGTATGGTACAATATGATTGCTTAAATTTTATAATCAATTTAGATAAATGTAAAAACTTTATAAGCAGAGAGGTAGTTTTTGGATTTGGAACAAGTAGTTCAGTAGGTTATATGAGATATTGAGATCATCTCGGATTCTTTGGTGTTTATAACGTTCGATGAGAATATTATATTTGACTATATCTGATGTGAGCCGCAGAGAGATTAAGCTTATCCAATAATGAAATTTAGATTTATGTTTATTAGGTTTTACTATAATTGATAAAAATTATGTTACTCATTCCATATTATCTTCTTATTCGGTTTATTTGATTATTTATTGCTTTATAGAAGATTAGGAGTTTATGACAATAGAACAAGCATTGTTTAAAAACAAAGGATTGAGTAAAACGTATGTATAAGTACTAATAGTTTATCGTTTGTCAATGAAGGTCTATAATATCTATAACAACGAAATCTTGTGTTTTTACATATTTATAGAGGTAATGGAATTATTTGCAGATTAATTGGAGCATAACAATATTATGACCATGATAAGCTGTCGAGATTTCATTAAAATAGGCATCTCAAAAGCTTTTGAAAATCTAATATCATCGTTGAATGACATATCTGGCGCAGACGCCGAAAATGGGATTCATTTTATGGCTGTTAATTTTAAGTACCTACTTGGTTGTTTTAAAAAGAGGTGTCATCATAATTTATGAGATTTTGATATCGGCTATCGCCTGTATTAGCTGACATAATATTGATGTTGTTTTTGTTTTATTGTACAAATATAGATACTTAGTTTAGCAAAAAAACAATTTACAACTATTACACTAAATTAACAAAAGATAAGTTACAATAATTAGATGTATCTACATTGTACAAATACGTTTACCTTAATATAATAATATATTGATCTTGTTAATAGTAACGTATTGTTAACTATTAGTAATAATTAATTAACTATTGACCGCTACTATGTTATAAAAAGAGGAATTTTATATATTTTTAAGAAATAATAACAATAAATATCATGTGATAAATAATGATAGACTATATATTTTTTTATTTTGACAATAATACAATATTCGCATGGACATTGGCATTACACCTAAGTATGATTGAAAAGAACCGCGTTCCATTACAATTAACAATTCGCCTAAAAATATGAACACAAAAACAGAGACTTGGAGAACAATTATATAATTTAATTTACATAAATCAATATTAAATGATTAGGGCGAATTTGAATATGAAATTACTAATTAGTATTGTTGTTTAGTTTTTATACGCCTTATTATACAGATAACCGAATATTTAAACATTTTTTCAATCATACATAAAATAATTGTTTACTACGTATTATTTTTTATTGCTGTTGTCATTAAATAGAAATAATTTTTTTTTATTTTGACAATTTAATTTAATAATAATTTTGATATAATATACCATAAGTGAGTACCTATTCATTGTATTGAAGAAAAAAATGGAAAATTATAGAGACGTGTTGATTGCAGCTTTTAAGTATAATATTAAATATGCTTTATCTAAATATCCAAATAAAAAAAAAACCAACAACCTAATTTATAATGTCTAATAAAAGTTTATACAATAGTTTTATAAGATTATTATTATTATTCAAGTACCTATAACTTTATTAGGTATGGGAATATAATATAATATATATTATTATTATCGATTAGCCATTTGAAATTATTATTTACTTTCCAAACAACATATTGTTTCAAAATATGTAGTTACCGTATTAGACATCATATTGCCATATTTTAAATAAACTGGTGCCTATTAATTATCACGGTTTTTATTTTTTTTTTTCATTTCATATGATTCGACAGTATGATATTGAAAAATGATCTTTAACATCTTTTTTTTTGTTTCCATTCTATTGTTCATAATATAATAAACTATTTTTCGTTTCGTAGACCTATTTAAAATGGGACGTTAAATGATCATGCTCGACACGCGAAGTTTAAATTGAACCATCTAATCTGGATCCATCATGTCAGGATTGACCTCTGCGCGCAATTTTCGTCTATTATTATTTCATCACAGTATTATAGTTGTACTACACACTACGATCGTGTAAAACCCGTGAAATCGCCGACCGTGACTTGTTTGTGTGCGCGTGTATATAATAATATTATATATATATATAAAACACGAGAAAAAAACCCGAAAAGTGTGTATTATAACTCTGCCTCAAACGTTATGTTTTTGGTCATTTTTTTCTACTTATATATTTTGTATTACTATTGTTATTATTTTTTTCACGGTTCGGAAAGCGAATCATATAAATTTCTCGATAGGATATGGAACTTTTTTCCGAACGACGACAAATCAGCCGAAAATGGACTTTGCGCATCGCCATCGGGCGTACGAAACACACCACTCGCCCGCGTATTATATTGACGCCGGATTGACTTTCGGAAACATTTCCGTGGAGCCCGAGGGCTATTGTGTGCACGCCGGAGACCGGAAAAAAAGGGTGTCGTAATAAATAAAAAAAAAAAAAGCAAAAAGTCATCGTGTCAAAAGTCGTAGTAAACAATCGGCCGATGGGTTTGCTACGATGATATCAATAAACGACGCGCCACCGCCGACAAGTAAAATTTATTACCCCTGACGTTTGATCGCGGCGCAAACTATACAAAGACGTGTCCTAGCCCTTCCGGTGACGATTCGGCTAGTTATATGTTTGTGTATGTGTGTGGTGTAAAATATACTTTAACTCTTACGCCGATGGGGTCAGACAAACGTATACGCGACCAACCGTTACGTAAAAATAAATGGGGAAAAAATTATTAAAAAAAAGCTATTAGCACCAAATATATATATATATACATACATATTACACAGATAACGTGTACCGACAGCGGAAATTCATTTTCATTTGTATAATAATATAAAAGTATACCGTTGTATTAAACAGAGTGATTTTTTTTTCTTATCGAATGCAGCCCGAACAGACGAGACGGTCAATTTCGAAGGTTTTAAAAAAAATTTTTACACAATATTTGAAGTATGCATCTATGTATACTATATTATGTAATTTTTAATCGTTGCTTTTGCTATTATAACAAAAGTGTTGAACTGTTCAAAAGGCAATACTTGTTTTTAATTTCGTATACTGAGAATAAAATGTTTTTATTTAGGCGTGTGGAACAAACACTCGTGTGACACTCTTGTGATCTAAATTGAAAAAATCTCATTTTACAGAGACGAGTAGAAGAAAATATCTTACTTTATGCGAGTATACAATGTTGTACCTACTGCAGTATAGTGTAACAGTTTCTGTGTATAATCGTTAATGCGCATTATGTAAACGTAGGTGTTAGGTGTACGAATAAACGACCTTTTAATTTACATTAAGCTAATACACATTAATTATTTATTTCAATTGATGAAATTGAATTAATCCCGACTCAGAAATTATAAATTACAGAGAAAACCGGTATAATCAGTATAATAAATGTTTTGATCAAGGAATATGATATTATATAGGTCATATTATATTATTATAGAATAAAAAACATTTGAATTAACTTTGGATTGAAATTAGGCGCTTTTAGTTATCCTCTACAATTAGAAATTAATTTGTTTTTTGAAGAGTCAACAACCTTGCCCAAGCTTCTCTTTCTTAAATGCGAAATTAAAAAAATAAATGTCTTCGATATGCACATTCTCGGATATATAGGATTAACCATGACCAAATTTCAGTATCATGAGTCCGATAGACATGGTATATGGTACGATAGACATGGCTGTGAATCGCTTACACACATACAGCATTGTCTTTTATCAATATAATATAGATAATACGTAATATCTATAGTATTCTTTATCATCTATATGTGTTTCACTCAAAATACAATATAAACATTAATAACAAACATAACAGTAAAACTGCTGTTGTTGATTAAAACACTATATCGTTACAACGTCTGTAGATTATTATTGCAGTAGTCCTATCGTACAATAAGCAGTCCTGCGGGCAAACAACGATAGCAATAATGGTAATAATATAATATCAATAATTACTCATAAAATATTATCTATTACTTTGATCGGTGTTATATAAATAAAACAAATAACTAATATTATTAAGTGCGATTTCGACGGCATTACCTGTTCCAGCTCGTCGTGCCCACGATTGCATATCGCGTAGGTTAAACTTGCGTATACAATACAGATATATGCGTTTGTTTTATGGCTATATATATATATATATATATATATATATATATACATACAATGGGTTTAGGAAGATAGGTACGCGTATTTATCGTCGATTATCCTTGCCGTCGCCGAGCGACTTTGTGATGCAGTCGACTAAACTGCACATTATTATTATGATAATATAGAAAAAAAATGCTATTATATAATCCTATACCCATTTAAGCATATACCTACTATAAGGCAGTCGTATACCTATATCAATATAATAGTGACCCAAATGTATAGAAGACATCATTTTTATTTTACATAATCGTTAAAAATTCAAACTGTTATGGCAGTGCAATTATTGAAGTAATATTTTATGTAATAATACACAGAAGGGTTCACCATGAATGCTCTCCCCCTCACTCTAATCGTATGCTTTAATAAGGTGTTTTGAATATGCTTAAACTCTGATTTCTCTATGTATACTTAAAAATATCATATTTTCAAATACTTTGATTATTTAAGAAGTGTGTAACTAGGCACTTGTTTTATATGATATTGAAAAATATTATTATGGATTATTAAATTGTAATTTAAAGTCCTTAGTATATACTCTTCAATAATTCAGAAATTGCTCGTGAATAACTATTGTTAGGTATTACACTTTTTTCTTTTTATTTTCTTTACTACAATGTGTAATTTATATTTTAAACATTTAAAACATTAAAAAAATAACTGCCAGTAAGATTTTAAGTCCCTAAAATTTCTTATAAATTTTTGAATTCAAATAATTTATTGGTATTTTAATAATAAGTATCTATTATAATAGGTATAATTCATTTCATTATTGAACAATAATAGTTATCGTATAAAGTAAATTATTTTCAAATCGAATTAGTTTTGAATATAATTTATTTTCTCGTCGTCGATTATCATAATATTTTTCGTTATACCTTTACCGTCACCATCTCGTTCATTCAAACACGGCCAGTGTGGCCAGGCTAGAGTAATGATAACGTTCTTGCAGATAGTGTATAAACGAACGAACGGTTTAGAAATCGTTGGTTGTGCACGGCCGATAATTGTTATTGTTATAAGAAAAACTACTACTGTCCATCCGGTGTGAAATTATACACGAAAATAACCCGCGCACCGCCGCCGACGAGTAGTAGAGCGTATATTACAGCAGTGCGAATCTAGTTTTGTTTTTTTTCGATTAGTTATCCGCGACCTCTCGCCCGTGTACCTATAGGAAATTCAGTCATTCCGAAGCGATTTCCTTAAATAATGAAAAAAATCTCACCTCTATAATATTATTGTTGTGCTATACATATAGGTAGGTACACAAGCAACCGACCGTCGAGTGTGGAAATCCACGTCGTGATTTCTTTTCTCTCCTCGTTCTTGCTGGCCTCGAATCACTATACTAGCTATAGTATACAATATCCTCTACATATTATTATTATTATTGTACTTGAATGAAGTTAGCAACGCGTCTCCAATATAGTATGCCGTACGTTATAAAAATATATTATTGAAACATAAACTTTGGTTTTCTATATAAATATTATATTATATATACCAGTTTGAAGATTATTATCTTGTTCCGTGGGAAAAATTGTCTTTGGCGAATAAAAACGAAACTTTATATCTCTCATCGTCATTCTTATTTTTCGCTGCAGTTTCGAATAGCATATAGTATATATATATATATATATATATACTTGTATAAAAAAGTTTCAAAATTGTTATTCTTTACGACGTATTTTTTTTGCGAGAAAACGATTCGAAAAAAACTTTTTCTATACCACAAACAAACAAAACCAAACGATCGACATTATTGAAATAATATTATACTTTTCAGCAGAAATGATTGTTTTTGTCCATTTCAGTTTTTGATATAACCGAAGTTAACTGTTGTTTAATCTCAAACAATGAAATACCACAATCTACAGACATTACAAACATAGCAAACTTAAATATTTACATACTTTGATATATTTTTTGTTTTTAGTATATTATTATTATGGGTTCAGTAGTCTTATTTCGAGTGGGTTAAATAATTTTTATTCTTTTATTCTCATCCAAAACTATATATTTCCATTTTTAAACAAAAAGGTTTTAATATATACCACAATACAGCATTGTTGTTTATACGGTTAAGTTACTCGCGATTTCGTGGTTTGAAGTTTATAATTTTGTATCTATAATATTTTACACATTGTGTAAAATACTATTAAATAATATTACCGAACACCGCTATAACAGCTTAAACAATTATTATTTTCCAATACTCATTTAAATAAGACATTATGGATAATATTTTATTTTATTTTAATTATTACTATTAGCCGATTCGTTGATAATGAAAGGACCTCATTACGTCACAAAAATATTCCTCCGGGGCTGTAAATAATAATATATTAATACAAAATATATTTTTATATTATTAAATTTTTTTACGATAAAAACTAAATATTAATTGTTTGAACTGCAACGTCTTAATTGCATAGAATTATCGGTATACGTAAAAACATTTTTCTTTTCTAGTATAAAACACCTCTCTATATCAAATGTCTCAGTTCTTATTTTGGCTTTGACTCTAAAAGAAAGAAATAATAAAGATTTCGGTTTAACGAGTAGTCTGTTGCAGCCTAAACAGTATATATGCCTACCCATTAAGTCGTTCGGTCGTATCCCTGCTGTCTGTATCGATCGATTTTGGCAACCGTATGCCACCGTATGGGTGCAATCGTTGGTATCCAATAAATCGAATGAGATAATTAAAAAACATAATAATACGATTAAAATATCGCGCCACCGATCTCGACCCAAAGTAAATTATGACCGAACGCGCTCCGATCGAACGGCAAAAGCCATCGTCGGGTATATTATTTTCTAGACAACGCAATGTTTTACTATAATCTCGCAGATTTCGGGACGAACCATTAAAACTCGGTCGTGTTTAATATGGCCGAATATGGTAATCGCTATTACGATTGTAGGTATGTATATATTGTTGTTGTGAACCTGCGCGGTGAAAGTGATTTTTCCGCGCGCGCAATAATAATAATAATAATTTATTCTAACGCCGAACGTTATGATCGTCGCCGTGGTAGTCGAGTTACACATTATCATCGTCATTATTATTATTATTATTATTATTATTATATCACGTATCGAAAGACCCCGCGGGTCGTGCCCGAGTCTGCCGCGAACGGTTCTTCTTCGCAGGCGTACACCCATATTATAATATAATATACATTTATATATATATATATATATTAGGTATACGCGTCGCGACCGGGTAATCCAGCGGCGGCGGCGGCGGCGGTACCGCGCGAGATCACGTTCGGCTCGGGTCCGGTTCGTGGGCGTGGGAAAAACCGCTAAACCGATTTTATAATAACATTTTATGTATTATAATATGTGTACGTCTTATCGTCGTCGTCGGCCGCTACCGGACTGGGGTTAGTGCACATATTTTATTGTGTGTACCTACGTAATATTATGTTCACTGGTATATATACCTGCGTCAGTTTCCCCGACCATCCGACGGGAGAGACGATGTTATATCGTAGGTACCGGGTTTATGTAGGTACACGTCGTCACGATTTACGACTTTTCGGCGCAAACGAATACTAAGACACCGTTTACAGAGTGTTTCACCTAGCATGCTCGCCCACATTTTTTTCATCTTCGACAATGCAGTTATTATTGAAAATATGATTTTTGGACGTATACTTAAAGTCTTATTTCTATTTCTTATTTTCGAATTTTTGAGATGAGAAGTTTTTGAATTATTCAACTTTGTGTACTAAGACAGTATAATAAACTATAGATCCAATATTACATTTATTTTAATATGTTTTTATAAAATAATTTTAAAGACCACTATTTTTAGTATAAACATTTTAATAATTGACAAACTACTTGATCGAGTTTTAAATTAAGAACATTAATATTTAAAAAAAAAAATCTCCAAAATAACTTACAGCAAAAAAGGAGGTTCTTGTTTTAAAAAAAACAGAGGTTTATATAGCTACCGTGCACTCCGTATGTAGTATTAAACATCTTAAGAATTCGATAATACCTATAGTCTTCGAATATATTTAAAAATTCGAAAAATCATAATTTATCTAAAAATGAATTATAAAAGGATAAAAATGGTAGATGAGCACGCTTACTGAATCACCCTGTGTTTATATATTATATCATAAGCCGCGAAGGTACGTTTAAAAGAGAAAAATATTAATTTTTTTTTTTGTAAATA